>SNQJ01S0009094.1:0-35237 GCA_010110895.2 Picea sitchensis | reverse complement strand
AACCATCTCTCCTTTCAAATCTTTTTCCTCATATGTTAGCTTTCTAACCACAACATTGTATACCAATATACTACTAGGAGTCTCTCCATCATTTGCATTGACAATAATAGAATTATAAGAATCATCTTTTGTCCAGGTTGCAAGATATATACTCTCAAAATCATGTTTAAATGATTCTTTCTTGGGGCTTTGAATATTTTTCTTGTGCTTGTAACATAAATAAGTGAAATTTCAATTAACTTGTGAATTAATAAAATTGTTTTATAATATTAATTGCTAAACATACACTTTCAATATCTTACCAAATAAACTGCCTCCTTGCCTTTTCTTTCCCCTTGAAACTTGATTTTACTAATCCTTGTTGTGTCTCTGAATGAAATACTAGAAATCTCCAAAATGGTGATGTTGTAACTTCTATAAATCCCATAACCACTTTACTGAAATCTTGGTAAGTATAAGGCTCAGTATCATATTCAATGTTTGGGATATTATAATCACGAGGGATATCCACAATAACTAGGGAGCAATTTTTTTTAGGAACAATACTTGCAAGTTTTTCACAATCACCTAATATCACTTTATATTGAACAATGTCGAGCCCATTCCAAATGTAGTGATCAAGGGTGTCATCAAGTTCAACATTTTGAACATTTCTCCTTCTTTCTCTTTCAAACTTGGCTTTTTGAATAAAAAATTTGAAATTTTCAGGTACTCCATCTGCATTCTTATTTGGAATATTTAATGAAACAAACAAGCATATAGTTATATATCTATAACTATTAAAATATAAATAAATTAACTTACAAACGAATAATATGAATGTAATAAATCAACATACCTTTTTTAATGCAACAAAAAATTGTTTCAATACTACTGAAGAGTTTGAATCTGGATGGTTGAGTTTAACATCATAACAACTTTCTTCATTCAACATTTTGACCATTTCCTCTTGTATTTTCATATACACCTTGTGTCTAAATAAAACAAAAATAATGTTAAACTGATATTAAACTAAAAGAATTAATTATCTTGTCCTAACATAGATAAAAATAACTCAACAGACTTACTTTTTAAATTCATCACACATTTCTTCCATTAACAATTCTCCCGACCTAACACCTGATAATATACTTATGATAAGTTTATCATCCTTCACTCCTTGTATCGATCTCCAAGGTGTTATAGTCATATCATCGGGGAGATTTTTTATGTCAAGGATTTTCTTACTTTGGCTTAGCCTTCTTAACTCTCTGATTCTTTATACCGACATTTTCCCATAGGGTGAAGATGTCATCTATCAAATCCCATACATGTCCGATTCTAAATCCCAATTGAAAATAGTTATCCACATATCTAAATATATCACTTCATTTGCGATATTTTTCTTTTGTATTTTCATCATTATTATCCATGTATTAAATAATATAAAGTATGTTTATTAGGATGATATCCCCAAGGTTTTCATATTTTTTAAATATTTATGTGCATCCTTTCCATAATCCATTGATGTAGCATGGTCTTGTGATACCTTAGCAACAGTGGCCAATATTGACTTGGCTGCAAGCAGTGAGATTCAAGATAATTTCACAAGATTTAGTATATCTTTTAATCTTCTCCCTTTTGAGCTTAAAGTGATGATATAATATGGACATGTATTTCATGAAATTTTCAGTACACTTAAAAACCAATGGGTTATACACTGGTAATACAAGTTCAATATGGCCAAGTGATAAAGGAAACGGAAAACAAGTTCTTGACATGTGATACAACTTCCATACTGATCTATTGGAACAAAATATTCAAATAGATATCAAACCCTCTATACAACCCATCATCCAAAGACCTCAAAATATATGGAAGAGCCTCTACTGATGATAGAAACTTGGTAGGTTTCAATTTCACATCTGGGGTGAATTCAATAAGATAATCATCCACTCGGTTGGGAAATATTGTTAGTGGACCTTGTGATAGGGATCCCACAATGAGAGCCTCTCCACTTGAGGTGAACATGCCGATACACTTTCTTGTTCAAACAAAAGAAAATAGTGAATAATTCATTTGATGAAATTTGTGTTATAAGGTGTCTCTAATTTAATCTGAATAGTTGGGAATCGCAAGGCCATCAAGAGTTGCAAGTTCTAACTATAATATTTCCTCTTCTCCAAATTATCCTTGAATTCCTAACTTCCAAATGATTCATAGGTTTTGTTGGATATTATAGAGGGACATAAGAGGGTTGCACATGTAGTTGTCCTTCTACCTTCCCAACTATATAGGATTCAATGTCCCACTGTTTAACTATGTGGTAACTTGTCTTAGAGTGTCATTGTTGGAATGTTAAATACATATTGGAGTTATGAAAACAAATCAATTGATAGGGAGGTAAAGTTCTCCTTCCTAGGTTTGGATTCATGACTTGATACTAGTGGTATGTTGATATCCATTCCTATACATTAACAAACAAAGCGATGCGTACAAGAGAAGAAAATTGGGATGGCTTGGGAACCATTGACCTCCAATTAAATAGGTGGTTCAAAATGTGGCTTTGCATCCAAATGATTAATATCATTACCCCACCCTAATATACACAATCATCATAAAATCATAATGGACCTTGTGTATCAAAGTGAAATTAATGTTCAACTTGGCAGATGTAGGAAGTTCAATATCCAATTTCACTGATGAAACCTTCAACCATAACCTATTTAATATTTCCACTCAACAAGATATTTGATCGAATATGCTTTTTGGGTCTAATATTGAGGTATGTGTAGTAACTACAAATAACATATTAACAATTTTCTTACTTTTCACATTTATTAAAAAAAGGGTTTGTACTCCCAACAGGTTAAATTCTACATAATGTGATGTATATTTTGGGAAATTTTCATCATTATGGTATTCCCTCATTGATTTGATAGGTTGTTAAGTTTGAATGGAATGGAACCTAAATGTTGGACTGATAATTGGTCCAACTTAAGTGAATTAAATTCAATATTCAATGTTGTCATTACTTAACCTAACCTAACTCATTAACCAAACATTAACCAAAATTCTTATCAAAATGAATAATTATCACATTAACTTAGGCACCTAAACTAATGGATGGTCAACCATTGGCTTTTCCATTATGATCATAAATATGCTAATCTAATATATCCACTGGAAAGTAAAATGCATAGACCATATCCATACATTCAATACACAACACACAAAGATTATGTGGGAAATAGCCCCACTAATTAGGAGAAAACCCATGGCATGATAAGAAAATATATTATCTTATTAATGCAAACCACATTACATCCATGGTGGTCCTAATATCAAATCCAACCATGGTTCATCCAAACCCCTGGAACGATAAGCAAATAACTTATCTTATTACTGCAAATCACATTACATCCATGGTGGTCTTGATTTCAACACCAACCATGGTAAGGACCACTTAAATAATGTAAGAACATTAGTATCATTTATTTTAATATTGTTTTTTAATAATTTCAAAATATATTTGATTTCAACAAAACATTGTAGCGAAAGTTGCAAATGCATTCAAGAATTAAAAAAAAAACCAACAAAAAAGTGTTTGAAAATAAAGACAAAGAGACTTTCAAATTTTATTAACTTATTGATGGGCTTCAAGTGGAGAAAAATATAAAAGAAAATTAATAATCAAACCATGACAAACTACATAAGAAGTGTCATGGAGCACATGAGGCTTCACTACCATGACCCACATAGATGTTTCCTCACATGAGAATATGATTCGATGTAAGGTTCATTGGGTTTACATCCATGAACCTTTGATTATGCATATACAATATCTTTCATAATGATGGTCACTTCAACCTATGCACCTTGAACACTTTATTCTTGAAAATACATATTCATAGGAAGTTTGGTCACCTTGAATTAGTTGAGAGCATGTATATGAGTGGAAACTAATGAATGTGTCAAAATATAAAAAAACATTTTACATATATCACTATATTCTTACAATCCGGATAAATATATATCTGATTCAATCAACTAAAGGTAGAAAAAAATATGTACCTGCCAGATATTTATTCCTCAATGAGGGAAGCTCAAGACAAACATAGGGAAATGCAACTGCATCTAGTATATTTTATACGTGAACAAAGACTAGAGGTGGAAAGGTCAGAAGAAAATTTCATAGACGCATGTAATTTTTTCTTGCCGAAGGAGGATCATGCTCTTATGATGATGAGAGCATAGGAGACACAGAGGTTCCACTCATGTATAAGCATTAGGTGAAACAATGGGTACCTAAGGAACTGCCTCTGTTGGACACTGACTTCATTGTGAACAATAGGATGTATCACATTACATCATCCTCCTTGCATGAATTGGGGATATTTTTAATCGATGGAATAAATGTAAAATACAATACCATAACTAAATTGATGAAATATGTCGGATCGTGTTATGATTATAATGATTGGATGTGGTTGGTCCAATACATATGAAGTACGTGGAGATACACACTCGCTGCAAATTATGTACAACTAATAAGCAACGATAACAATAAGGGATAAACTATCTATATTGATGGAAGACCTAAAGCTTATGGGAATATGACGTGGTTTATAAACAACACACAACCCAAGACAACAAAAAAGAAATCGAATTGCATATATGAGGGACAGAAAAGTAATCAGGTAGTCATGTGCGCAATAAAAAAAGATAGCTCTCGGGGAAGAGTTATTAGTGGATTACCATTTGAATCGAATAGATACATCAACTAATAGTGTATGTGTATTTATGCAACACCTATTTAAGAAACCTCTAATTATTGCATTATATATATTTTTATATTTAACATGTAAACGATTAACAATTTTGATTTACATTTAATGTGAATATTATTATTTGTTTATATAATTTTGTTTTTGTGGAAATCATTATTTTTTATCTTTAACAATTTTTTAAATATTTTGGGGTTCTAATTATATTATAACATGGCAAGATGATGATGGAAAAGGGTCAGT
The DNA here is from genome assembly GCA_010110895.2 of Picea sitchensis. Classification (NCBI taxonomy): domain Eukaryota; kingdom Viridiplantae; phylum Streptophyta; class Pinopsida; order Pinales; family Pinaceae; genus Picea; species Picea sitchensis. The sequence continues at coordinate 30,228 of SNQJ01S0009094.1, read as the reverse complement.
TGCAGAAAATGTAAATGATTAACAATTTCGACTTACATTATACATGAATTTTACTATGTGTTTATATAATTGTATTTGTGTGGCGATTAGTTATTTTATTTGTTTATATAAATGAAATAACATTTATTTTGTTGAAATATGTAGTCTGTGGGCTAGGATGCTCATGATTCACCCAGTGAGGAGGAGTTGTATTTCATCCCCTGGCCCGATGGTAATTATACAAAAAAAAAAATCATTAAAGCGAACAAGGAACTTGCTTTCTTGTTAGACTTTGAAGTTCAAATTCCGAAGGTCAAACAAAGGATCACATTCGTTATGAAAAAGCTTAGGACATATAAGGTAATAACCATAATTTAAAGTGATTTTCTTTTATGCGATAAGTTCAATTATGAAAGTTTGTTTTTTAACTTTTATATTATCTAAATGAAAAAACATTTTCTTTCTTATATAGAGTTATCTAGAGCCTGTTCAACCCGGTGTTGGTACTAGTGGTGTTGCACAGATGCCACAAATTCCTGACATGGGCCATGGTATAACTTCTAGGATATTTAGTTCACCACCTTCCACACCTTTAGATGGGATCCATGACACACACCCCCATGCATCCACATAGCCAGGCTCTGGAGGTGGTGACATAGATGAGCCTGATGATGTGAATTATATGGTTTCATTTATTCGAGTGAGATGTGTTACCATCACGAATACCCTTCCGTGCACATTTATTGTCAATGAGGAAGGAATTCCATTAAATCAAATAAGACTCCTGGGCAGTTTTTAATATTTTAATTGTTTCATGTTTTCTATCTCAAACATAAATCATCTGGATTATTATTTTTAAATTAACGATCATATATTTTTGCGTGTACGAAACGACCATTTTTATAGGCACTTGGAGACCAAGGAATTGGTGATTTTTGGGCAAAACATATGCACAAGGTGGAATTCCTATAATTCCAACCTCAGAAAATAACTTATGGATTATCTTAAAGGGCTCTTTGGAGTAAACACCTTCAATAAAAAATTGACCACCTCCTTAGCTAGCCAATATTTAAAATCTATGTGATATGTGTATATGGTTCACTTGCAAAAGAAACCTAGGTATTAACTTCCTCCTGTGGTTCCAAAGAGGGAGTGGAAGGCACTCATTCAGGATGCAAAGGAAAACAATGAGAAAATAAGGAAAAACACCAACCAATACCCCAAGGTAAATTACATTTTGAATTCAATACCTTTAATTTTCTTTAGATCTAAATAAAAGTGTGGTATATAACATACTTGAACCTTTTGATGATAGGTTACCTGACACTTCGAAGGAAACCAAAGAAAGGATTTCCAAACATGATAAGAACAAGCTAGGCCAGGGCAGCTACATGAAGTTATAGTCACAAATTATAGGTATCCAAACATCTTAACAATATTATTTGTATCACCTTCCAAATTTTAGGTAATTGCAACCAATAACATTAAAAATACATACTCTTATGCAATGCAGGACGCCGACTTCAAAATGGAAACCATGGAGGAAGAACTCCATATTGGTTACATGTACAACTATCAAGTTGTCATAGAACATCAGAAAATCATGGGGCAGACCGCAGACCCCAAGATCCAATTTGCAGGATAAGGTGAATAAAAATCAATCCACATTAACCTTTCATTACTTATAAAATACATTCATGTTTGATATCATCCATAAATTTATTGTGTTACTTTTTTTTAAACAGGCGAGCAACACTATCAACGAGCCCATTAGTACTGGATAATAGTGCATTGCTTCCACAACATGATTCTCTCGAGCAACACCATTCCAGTGGGATGCAGCCCCACGATGTTCCTACGACTGAGACCCACGACAGTAATATGGTTGTATATTAATCATATACTTAATAATTTCGTAGTTATAAATTTTGTACTTCTATTTTTGTAGTTCTAGATTTTGAGGCTCCTACACCTAAAGAGGAGTATAGAGGACCCATTCGAACAATGATGACTAGTGTACCAGGTAAATAATTACAATGAATAAGTTTTTTTTAATGTTACTGAACTACTTCAATGATATTTAAAAATTGGCCATATAAATTTAATATTTTTTGTTTTTGTAGGCGATATCCCCTCACAGTGGCCTGCAAGATGTGAGTATGAGATCAGGCATGCTCTGCATGAGAATAATCAATCACAATCAAATGTTGAAGATCCCCTGGAAAACGAATACGTGGATGTTGATGATTTAATTAAGAACTGGAGAGCACATAAGAGGCCTAAAAAAATGATGATGTATAATATTAATATAAGACAGATCAATGTACATATATGTAGTATACTTGGAATATTTTTTGGATGATAAACCTCATTTATAAAAACTATTTTTTATGACATATGCCTTTGAATGAGTTCTTGAATACTTTTTGTTGCATTTCCTTTGAATGAGTTATTGCATACTTTCTTGTACTTATGTTAGTTAAATATGAAATATAGATGGTTAGTAAAATATGGATAGAGAGATAAAAAAAATCAAATTCTATTAATTTGTATTACTTATGTTCAAAGAAAAAGGAAATAAAACAACTTTGTACTTATTTTATCTTCGCTTTCTTTCTTAGCTTTACAAACACTTTTTATCACTTTTGAATATTTTTAATGCATGTTTTCTAGTAGAATATAGATTGGGTAATGGGGAATTGAGAGTGATGTGAGGGGGGAAAGGGGGGGTGCGGTGCGGTGGGTGGGGAGGGGCCATAGGAGCTTCCACCTTCACATGGTTGTCCCTGTTCAATAGAGAATAATTTATTGGAGTCATTTAATATTGGAGAAAACCTCCCTCGATCCAACAGAGAAACAACATAGTCAATGTTGACTTGTTGTTGCTCCTTAAGATCGAGGGAGGTTTGCTCCAAGATTAGACGGCTCCAATAAATAATTCTCGAAACCAAGAGGATCTTATTATGGAGTTATATTTAGTTATATATCTATCATGTTTGTAGTTTTTTCTTATCGAGTAAATTCATGTTTGAATCTAGAATGATGAGGGGCTAGTCCAAAAACAAGGCATATAAGGTTCTTGGAAGCACTATCAAGGTATGTTCTGACATTCACATAAAAATGCATCTTAGAGTAAATAATGCTACCAATATGAGTTGTATTCATTTTATAGATATTTATGGAGGTTAAATGATTTGGTACTACAAGTATTAGACAAACATAATGACACATGAGATGAGATTAGGGTAGGTATGTTATCCCAATAATTTTAATGAATATTTCATTTGAAGATGTTTCAAGTACCTTGAATGGGACCTCATATGTCATAATTTTATTGTTTCTTGAGTGTTTTAATATTTTATACATTTGAATGCTTTCTTACGTTGATATTTTGATGCCCAATATAAATTAGAAGACATGAAGAAAATCACCAAGGATTGGGAAACAAAAGCAAAGGGTTACATAAAGAAGTTAGAAGAAATATTTTGGTGTAGATCTTGGAGGTAACACATTGGCCTTCAGGTTTTTGTTTATCTACAAGCCTTTCTTTGTGTGTTTGTTGATCTAGAGCCTTCATTATGTGTTACCAAATGGTTTAAAAATAATTCTTTATTTGTGGTTATAGTATTTATTTCAAAGGCCACCATGGTTAAATAAAAATCCATTTATGTTGCAATAATAAGTTGTCAATATAGGGCTTGTAGGCTATTTTTGTTGTGGATATATGCTTCTTAAACTCAAAACAGTAAACATATTAACACTTAATTTGTTATAGAAGATATTCAGTAAACATATTAACACTTAAACATTAAACATATTCACACTCAAAAAAATTGTGATGAAGCATTTCAACTTCAGAGAGTAAGAGTAAAACACCATTTTTGTTTTCCATGACTTCCATGAGTGTAACATCCTGCTCTGGCGCATGAGCAAACTTATTCTTAGAAGACACTTGCTCACAAGTGATCCAGATTATTATGCTATTAAAACATTTGATTTTGATTAAGAGGTGTTATGGGTTGATGACATGGGTTAATTGCATTGACATAGATAGGTGCTATTGACTCGGTTTTAATGAGTGTGAAGGATTATGGACCTAGAGGATGTTGAGGCATCGATGGAACCCCTTGGACTCTGGATCGAGTCGGGGAGTGTACCATTGGGGTTTGATTGTTTTATTGTTATTTTAGTGCTTCTGATTAGACGATATGATATGGATATATTCTGACATGATTCGTTGATGATGTAGGCTCATGATAGCTTGCCAATCAGACTCACATGTGGAGTAAAGGGGTCACGCGCGACTACCAGAGATGTTGAGGGAGAGGTATGGACAACAGCCCTGCCATATCCTACTAACACTCCTGTCGTGGCTCAAATTGTAGGTTAACAATTATCTAGTCGAGAGGACCCACGATGTCGTGAGGGAAGACTATGACAGTCGTTCACGATGATTCTAAGAGGCACGCAATAAGGCAGGGGACTTATTCCTTAGAGGCCCTTAGTCTCCCACAAGTTCACCTGGCAAAGTATTGACTTCAGGGGTTATTGATGTCTACCAAGTCAGTCAAGAGGCGAGTGGCACCCTTGGAGCACGTACTGCATCTTGAAGGGCACGTCGCGCAAGGGAATAGATGAGGTGAGTGGAACCCTTGGAGCACCTAGTGCGTCCTAAAGGGCACACCGCGTTGTTGATGATAGAGGAATGAACCTAGATGGCCTTAGGACGAATAACGTGTTAAGTATTTTAAAACAATTTCCCTAATTAAATGTTGCCCTATAAAAAATTTAAGGTCTAAGTCTAAATTACGCTAGTGGTAAAATTTTGTCTACCTTTAAAAAAAAATAAAAAATAAAATAATAATAATTAAAATAAAAACAACTTAAATAATAATTATGATATGAGTAAGAAATTTAAATTATTCATAAAAAAATCTGTTGGAGTTAATTGTTTTATCTTTTGATAATTTAAAATATACTAATTAAATGATAAAAGTGAAAAGCGGTTAACTTCCACACCTGCCCTTTTGAGTCTAATTTAGAAAGGGGAAAGAGGGGAAATCTAAATTTTAGGAAACTAGGAAAAGAGGTAAACATAAAAAGGGAAAAAGGGGAACTTAAGGGAAAAAGTGAAACGTCAAACTTAGTAAAACATCTACCATTTAAGAGCTCTCTAATTTAAACTAAACTAACCATTTAATAAAAAGGAAAGTTATTAAAACCTGTAAGAGAATTTGGGGACACCTAGGAGTGATTCTAGGAGTAACTCTAGGTGGGTGAGAGAAATAAAGATAATTAATTAATTAAAGAAGTTAATTTATGGAGAAAGGAAGGGGATGGGTGACAATTGTACGGGGAGGAATTTTTAGGAATTTAATTATAAAAACTTAACTAAAAGAGAATTTTAGGAAAGTAAAGAACCACGAAACTCTATATAATGAAGGGAGGTGATAGAGGATGGAGGATCTTTTGTTTGCATAACATTATGCTACAGAATTATCTACTTGACTGACTTACTTTGTGGGAGTTGGGATACCCATCTCGGTGAGGAGTGATAGTTGGGCCTTGCGAGGCGAGCTAGGAGCTAGTCGAAATCTCTGGATAGGGTGTGTGGCCCCTTTGCGGCTCAAGGGGCTAAGGGGGAAGAAGAGTAAACCTAGCATTGGCTGGGAGGTACTAGTGAAGTCTCGTCGGTCGGCACGCGGGAGTTGCAAGGAGCACATGGGACGTCCACTCAAAACAGGCAATGATACGCTTTCTTTGTTTTGTATGGTAAATTGTTTTAGAACTTATGCTTGAATCTGCATTTTTACTTGGGTAAGGGAACTTATTGTCTAGATGGTTTTCTGAAATTTTCTTAGCCTAGCTTCATGATAGATTGACTCCCATGGCTTCATTTTCCTACACATCTTGACCACCTTGCTGTGTTGATTGTGACCTTTGGGTTGTTTAGCCTCTATCCCTAGTTCACCAGTCCTCGCCTGAGAAGTCGGCCAAGAGCCTAATCTACGGTCGTCGCCTTAGCGTTAAAAGACATATGGATCTCAACACCCTTCTTTTCTGTGTGAGGATGATGAGCGAAGGATGAACCTGTTAGCTGACTACCCTTGATGTTTGTCCCTGGTTCATTGTTGATTCCGCGATCTGGCAACAACCTCTGCGTGTGGATTATCTTGTGTCCTGATTGGTTTTCTCTATGCCTTGACCGATAGAACCCCTGCAATCATTCCATGACCTTTCCCTTTGGATCCTTGCATTCTTTTACTGTGGTTTGCGCTATATTGGGGTTATAGCAATGGAAGAATGAATTGATTCCCTGTCTGCAATTTTTGGGCATTCTCGCAATGGAAAAATGCCATGGTTTCATGTCTGCAATTTTTTTATTTTGTATTATAGAAATGGAAGGATGAATTGATTCTCTGTGCCCAATTTTTGGGTATTCTGGCAATGGAAAAATGCCATGGTTTCATGTCTGCAATTTTTTAATTTTGTATTATAGCAATGGAAGCACGAATTGATTCCTTGTCTAAAATTTTTGGGTATTTTGGCAATGAAAAAACGCCATGGTTTCATGTCTACAATTTTTGGGTATTCTAGCAATGGAAAAATACCATGGTTTCATGTCTGCAATTTTTAGGTATTATGGCAGTGGAAAAATGCCATGGTTTCATGTCTACAATTTTTTTATTTTTTATTATAGTAATGGAAGCACAAATTGATTCCCTGACTGCAATTTTTGGGTATTCTGGCAATGGAGAAATGCCATGGTTTCATGTTTGCATTTTTTTTTTTGTATTCTGGCAATGGAAAACGAAATGATTTCTCTGTCTGCATTTGTCTTTACTTGAGGCGATTTTTTACCCATATTGAAGACTGAGATATGATTAACAACATCCTGCTACCCAAGTGTTGTCTAAATGCCCACATTTTAGCTTTACAATTCATAATTTACCTGCTGGGAATGACCACGTTTTTTATAATAAGAAGTTGACTATGTTGCTGTAGAAATCACCCACATTTTTATCCATTTAAATCACAACTTTACTTGTCATAATGACCACGTTTTTGATAATCATAAGTTGACTGTGTTGCTGTAGAAATCACCCACAATTTTATCCATTTGAATCACAACTTTACTTGCTAGAATGACCACGCTTTTGATAATCAGAAGTTGATTGTGTTGCTGTAGAAATCACCCACGTTTTTATCCATTTAAATCACAACTTTACTTGCAGGAATGACCACGTTTCTGATAATCAGAAGTTGACTATGTTGCTGTAGAAATCAACCACGATTTTATCCATTTGAATCATAACTTTACTTGTTGGAGTGACCACGTTTTTTATAATTAGAAATTGACTATGTTGCCATCATAAATGACCATGAATTTGCCATGATTTAGATGACTATTTTTCCTGTTATCCACCCCAATTTCGCCACCAATTGTGGGCTGTGTTTGAAGTTGAAAGCCCTCGAGTTTGCCTCAATTGTTGACTACCCCTTTAACCTGGAAACGACAATAATGGCTACAACGATGTCTTGGGTCCACTAATTGCCTTGTTATTGCTAGATTCATTGTTATGTGTTAGTCATATTAAACACCAGAACAATTGTTAGTGCAAGGTTAATGGTCGACCGTTTCCTTTCTGTTTACCTTCAAGTTAATTGCAATACTAAATGCCATATTACTTGCTTTATTAATAGCCAAAACAATTTCTACAACAATGTTAATGGTCAGCATATTCATTCTTATTCATTAAATGCCACAGCGAGTTAAATGGTTAACAGTTAGGTAAATCACTTTGTTATTGTGCTATTAATTGTTATGTTAACAGTCAGGTGAATTGCCTTGTTACTGATATATCAATTGCATGTTAACTAACATGTTAAATGCCTTGTAATTGCTATATTACTTGTTATGACAACAAGCATGTAAACTATCTTGTTATTGCTAAATTAATTGTTATGCTATTCATTATGTTAAATGCCTTGTTAACTGCTGTAATAAATTGTTATGTAACATATATGTAATTACCTTGTTGATTTGTTACAACAATGTTATTAGCTGGTAGTTCCCTCCTCAATGATAATAAACAACTAGTGTGGTTAGTTCAGTCATTATAGCTAGACTAATGTTGAGGATTAATTGTTCATAACTGCTAATGGTAGCATTCCACTTTAAGAATGTTAATGTTGTTATTCAAGTTTATGGCCAATTGGATGGGGATTCAGATTAATATCGAATTGTCCATTTAGGTTGTAATAAATATTAAAATTAGTATGGTGAGTAAAGACTAGATTGAAAATTTTAGACTTGCTAAATTAGATATGTAATTGATGTATGTTGGATTTATAGATATTGCCTAATTGGTAACTCAGACTCGCTAAATTGAGTCATAATTCATGTTAAGTTTGGTTGGTAACTCATTGGCTAATGGAATTTAGACTAGTTAATTGATCTGTAATTAACACCAATTTAAATCATAGATATTGACCATTTATCCTTGATTAATATTTGGGTTGTTGACGAAGTCGTTTTTAGCTTATGCTTTCCATTGAGGGTGTTGTTGTTCATTTTAATTAATGTTTGTACTTGGTTTTGTAAACATTTAATGTTCTTGGTTTTCTCACTATAAGGGTTCTAGTTACTTGTGTAATTAATTTTGGGTGCGTGGGGTTGTTAGGATGATTGTCCTTAGCTTAGTAGGCTTGGTATGTTTGTGTCAAGCGAGATGTAGACACCTCCTTGTTCCTCAGAACAATCGCCAACCTTGAGACCTTAAATGGTCAAAATCGATGGGAACCTGGGCTTTAGCATTGCTTATGTGTCTTGGAGGTTCTAACCATTGCAATGTAGGATGGGCGGGTAGTCATTCTTATTCTTTGTCGGTTGAATGTCTTACATTGCTTCCAGGTGATTGATGTGCTTTTATGTTAGGTTGTTATGTTTTTTTTGCATGAGTTGCATGCATTGTGTTCATTGTCATGTTGCGATGTTGAGTATAATGTCATTATTACCTTCCTACACACAAAAAAAAAATAAAAAATTAAGGGTGATTTTACCTATTGTACATCATAGGAGTCATACTGGATGGGGATCTCACATGTGGTATCAGAGCGGGTTCAACCCTGTGACTGTGGATCGCTAGGATTTCCAGTGCAGTAAACCTGTGAGTATTAACCCTTGCGTTAAGTAAAAACCTTAACATGTCCCCGTGGGAATTCACATTACCAGCATTCCTGCCCAGAGGAAAGGGCCGACGTTTCTGGATCAGTCCGACCCACTACCATCGGAGTTTTTGGGCAAGGCCCATTGGATTCATGCAGTGGTAAATAACTGCTAGGCAGAGGATCAGTCGATTTTTCTCAAGACGACAGGTACCATCGCTAACCAGACCCTTAGTATTTTGATAGATCCCGGTGCTACAGAGAATTTCATTTCTAGTGCAGCGCTAAAAGGGTTAAGGTAAAGGCAGACGAACAGGATGAGTTTAGCCTCATAGAGATGGCCTCGGAATCCAAACAAATAGGATGGAGGAAGGTTCCAGGCTGTATCCTTAACCTGGGAGAGTTTGTCACAAGGGCCAACCTATACGTCACGATCCTAGGATCTTGCGATGTCGTGACTGGTATGGACCGGTTGGGATTGCATGAGGCAATACTCAACTGTAAGACGAAATGGTTGAGCTTGGTCGATGACAAGGGATAGAGATGGGTGATTGTAGGATGGAACCCGGGAGTTTCCCTCAGGTTCATCTCTTCCTTACAGCTACGGAAAAGCATGCGCAAGGGGTGTAAGCTTTATGCAATCCTTGCGTTAAACGAGAAGGGATTAGCAGAAGGTTTAGAAAACCTTTCTGTGGTGAGAGAGTTTGCAGACATATTCCCGGAGGAGTTACTTGGGATGTCGTTGGAGAGGGAATTGGAGTTTACCATAGACCTAAAACCGGGGACTAAACCGATAGCAAGGACGCCTTATCGGATGTCAACCTCGGAGTTACAGGTGTTGAGAATGCAACTAAAGGAGTTGTTGGACCTTGGATTGATACGTCCTAGTGTGTCACCATGTGGTGCACCTACTATTTTCATATGAAGGAAGGATGGGTCGTGGAGGCTCTGCATTGACTACGTCATTTGAACAAGGCAATGATAAAAAATCAGTATCTGTTGCCGAGGATTGATGATCTATTAGATCAAATGAAGGGTGCGACAGTGTTCTCAAAGATCGAATTGCGATCAAGATACCAGCAATTATGGATGAAGGAAGATGAAGTCCCTAAGACCGCCTTTAAGACAAGGCTTGGACACTACGATTTTACTGTTTTACCGTTTGGATTGACAAACTCCCCAGGGGTATTTATGAGTTTGATGAACGGGCTGTTCCACGAGTACTTGGATAGGTTCGTCCAAGTATTCATTGACGATATTTTGATTTACTCTCGGACAACGGAAGAGCATGACAAGAACTTGCACTTGGTACTACAATGTCTTCGAGAGAACAAATTATATGGGAAGTTGTCCAAATGCTCATTTTATCAATCAAAGATTCACTACTTAGGGCATGTCATCTCCGACGAAGGCATCGGTGTGGATCCAGCCAAGGTCGAGGCTATTATGGAATGGTCGGCGCCGAAGAATGTCCCAGAAGTGTGTAGCTTCACGGGTTTAGCAGAATACTATCAACGGTTCGTCAAGGGATTTTTGAAGATATCAAATCCGATCATGAAATTTCAGAAGAAAAACAAGAAGTTTGTTTGGACCAAGAAATGCGCAGAAGCATTTCTTAGGCTCAAGGAGTTGTTGACAAAAACACCGATACTAAAGGTCCCGGACATGGACACCGACTTCTTGATATGCACTGACGTGCGCAATGAAGGCTTAGGCAGATTCTTGATGCAAGAAGGATGAGTAATCACTTACTTTTCGAGGAAACTGAGAAGGCATGCGGAGAACTACGTCACACGTGATTTGGAGTTGTTAGCCATCGTATATGCCTTGAAGGTTTGGAGACACTACCTTGATGGGTGAAAATTTGAACTAAATACTGACCATTGTGGATACAACACATCTTTACACAAAGCCACCTAAACGTGTGACAACGACGTTGGTCGAAATTGCTTAGCGAGTACGACTTCGAGATTTCTTACATAAAAGGAACAATGAACCAAGTGGCAGACGCATTGAGTCGGAGACCGTGCATCTTTTCGATGCTTGCTCTTCGGACGAATCTACGTGAAAATATTCTAACCTTACAGGGTGACGATGACTGGTACAAAGAGGTCAAGGGATTTATCGGACAAAACACCATGATGGTACCACAATTTAAAGGATTTTCATTTGATAGTGATGGTTTATTGAGGTTTAAAAATCGGGTCTACGTATCGCCAAATGATGAGTTGAGGATGTTGATCCTAAGCAAGGCTCATAGAGAAGTATACATGGCTCACCTAGGAGTCACGAAGATGAGGGCAGACCTTAAACCCTTATTCTTCTAGAAGGGAATGAAGGAAGACATAGTCAACTATGTGGCCAAATGTCTAGAATGTCAACAGGTAAAGGCTGAACATAGACACCCAGCAAGATTACTACAACCACATGCTATTCCGAAATCGAAATGGGAGGTTATTTCGATGGATTTTATTGTTGGATTGCCACTGATGGCAAGGAGACATGACTCGATTTTCATAGTAGTAAACACTCTGATGAAGAGTGCTCACTTTATTCCTGTGCGTACGATGTATCAAGCACCTGACATAGCTAGAATTTTCATCAATGAGATTGTGAGGATGCATGGCATTCCTAAGAGGATTATATCCGATCGAGGGTCGGTGTTTACTGGACGATTTTGGACGAGTTTCCAAGAGGCCTTGGGAACCCAACTTAACTTTAGTACTGCATATCACCCAGAGACTAACGGGCAGACCGAATGAATGAATCATACCTTGGAGGACATGTTACACATGTATGTGATGGACCAACAAAAGAGTTGGGAAGAATTCTTGCCATTGGTGGAGTTCGCTTACAACAACAGTCACCAAAGCACCATTAAGATGGCACCTTTCGAGTTTCTTTACGGGTGACCATGCCAGATGCCTTTGAGTTGGGATCATCTTGAGGATAGGGTCCTGGTGGGACCAGAAGTGATCTAAGAAATGGAAGAGAAAATGAAAACAATAAGACAAATAATTAAAGAAGCACAAGATCGACAGAAGAGTTATGTCGATGCGCACCGTGTTGACCGTAGTTACGTTGTGGTGAATGAGTCTTTGTGCGGTTGAAATTGCATAAGAGTTCGATCTAGTTTGGAAAAAGGGGGCTAAACTATATCCTAGGTTCATGGGATCCTACGATATTTTGGAAAAAGAGAGGCCAGTGGACTGATGACTAGCCTTGCCCGATTCTTGAGGTGTATGCAGGATGTATTTCACGTCTCTATTGAGACTTTATGATTAGTGATCCTTCACATAATTTTACTTGAGCACCTTGTAGGTGTTGAACGAGGGTGCGCTCATGGCTGAGCTGATCCACATCTTGGATCATCGCATTCGACAGCTATGACGTTAAACAATAGATCAAGTCAAGGTCCAGTGGGATAACTACAATCCGCACTTGGCAACCTGGGAGGAGGCATATGATATGCGCCAACAAGTTTCCATTTTTGTTTGATAGATATACTTATGATATTGTGATACACTTATTCGACATTTTTACGATGAAACTTCAAGATGAAGTTTATACCAAGAGGGGGTGTATGTAACATCCCACTCTGGTTCATGAACAAACTTATTCTTAGAGGACACTTGCTCGCAAGTGATCCGAATTATTATGCTATTAAAACATTTGATTTTGATTATGAGGCGTTATGGGTTGATGACATGGGTTAACTGCATTGACTTAGACAGGTGTTATTGACTCAGTTTTACTAAGTGTGCAAGATTATGGAACTAGAGGATGCCGAGGCATCAATGGAACCCCTTGGACTCCGGATTGATTTGGGGAGTGTACCATTGGGGTTTGATTTTTTTACTGTGATTTTAGTGCTTCTGATTAGATGATATGATATGGATATATTCTGACATGATTCGTTGATGATGCAGGCTCATGATAGCTTGCCGACCAGACTCACATGTGGAGTAAAGGGGTCACGCACGAATACCAGAGATGTTGAGGGAGAGGTGTGGACAATAGCCCTGCCATAGCCTATTAGCACTCCCACTGTGGCTCGAACTGTAGGTTAACGATTACCTAGTCGAGAGGACCCACGATGCCATGAGGGTAGACTACGATAGTCACTCATGATGATTCTAAAGGGTGCGCAATAAGGCGGGGGCCTTATTCCTTAGAGGCCCTTAGTCTCCCACAAGTTCACCTAGCGGAGTATTGACTCCAGGGGTTATTGATGTCTACCAAGTCAGTCAAGAGGCGAGTGGCACACTTGGAGCATGTAGTGCATCCTGAAGGGGACGTCACGTAAGGGAACAGATGAGGCGAGTGACACCCTTGGAGCACCTAGTGCATCCTGAAGGGCACATCGTGTTGTTGATGATAGAGGAATGAACCTAGATGGCCTTAGGATGAATAACGTGTTATGTATTTTAAAACAATTTCCCTAATTAAATGTTGCCCAGTACAAAATTTAAGGTCTAAGTCTAAATTACGCTAGTGGTAAAATTTTGTCTACCTTTAAAAAAATAATAATAATTAAAATAAAAACAACTTAAATAATAATTATTATCTGAGTAAGAAATTTAAATTATTCATAAAAAAATCTATTGGAGTTAATTGTTTTATCTTTTGATAATTTAAAATATAGTAATTAAATGATAAAAGGGAAAAGGGGTTAAATTCCACATCTGCCTTTTTTAGTTTAATTTAAAAAGGAGAAAGAGGGAAAATCTAAATTTTAGAAAACTAGGAAAAGACGTAAACATAAAAAGGGAAAAGGGGGAACTTAAGGGAAAAAGCAGAAGGTCAAACTTAGTAAAGCATCTACCATTTAAGAGCTCCCTAATTTAAACTGAACTAGCCATTTAATAAAAAGGAAAGTTATTAAAACCTGTAAGAGAATTTGGGGACACCTAGGAGTGATTCTAGGAGTAACTCTAGGTGGGTGAGGGAAATAAAGATAATTAATTAATTAAAGAAGTTAATTTATGGAAGAAGGAAAGGGATGGGTGAAACTTGTATGGGGAGGATTTTTTAGGAATTTAATTATAACAACTTAACTAAAAGAGAATTTTTGGAAAGTAAGGAACCACGAAACTCTATATAATGAAGGGAGGTGATGGAGGTTGGAGGATCTTTTGTTTGCGTAACGTTACGCTGTAGAATTATCTACTTGACTGAACTATGTGGGATTTGGGATACCCAGCTCAGTGAGGAGTGGTAACTCGGCCTTGTGAGGTGAGCTGGGAGCTAGTCGAAATCTCTAGATAGGGTGTGTGGCCCCTTTACGGCTCGGGGGGATAAGGGGGAAGAAGATTACTCCTAGCATTGGCTGGGAGGTACCAGTGAAGTCTCATTGGTAGGAACGTGGGAGTTGCAAGGAGCACACGAGACGTCGAATCAAAACATGCAACAATACGCTTTCTTCGATTTGTATGGTAAATTGTTTTAGAACTTATGCTTGAATCTGCATTTTTACTTGGGTAAGGGAAATGATTTTCTAGATGGTTTTCTGAAATTTTCTTGGCCTAGATCGATGATAGATTGACTCCCATGGCTTCATTTCCCCACACGTCTTGACCACCCTGCTATGTTGATTGTGACCTTCGGGTTGTTTAGCCTCCATCCCTAGCTCACCAGTCCTCGCTTGAACAGTCGTCCATGAGCTTGATCTACGGTCGTCGCCTTAGCGTTAAAAGACCTATGGATCTCAACGCCCTACTTTTCTGTGCAAGGATGATGAGCGAAGGACGAAACTGTTAGCCGACTACCCTTGATGTTTGTCCCTGGCTGATTGTTTATTCCGCCATCTCGAAACGACGTTTGTGTGTGGATTATCTTGTGTCATGGTTGGTTTTCTCTATGACTTGACCGATAGAACCCCTGCAATAATTCCATGACCTTTCCCCTTGGATCCTTGCATTCTTTTACTGTGGTCTGCATTGTATTGGGGTTATAGCAATGGAAGAATGAATTGATTCCCTGTCTGCAATTTTTGGGTATTCTGGCAATGGAGAAACGCCATGGTTTTATGTCTACAAATTTTTTATTTTGTATTATAGAAATGGAAGCATGAATTGATTCCCTGTCTGCAATTTTTGGGTATTCTCGCAATGGAAAAACCCCATGGATTCATGTCTGCAATTTTTTTTGTATTATAGCAATGGAAGCATGAATTGATTCCCTGTCTACAATTTTTGGGTATTTTGGCAAAGGAAAAACACCATGGTTTCATGTCTGCAATTTTTGGGTATTCTGGCAATGGAAAAACACCATGGTTTCATGTCTGCAATTTTTTTATTTTGTATTATAGCAATGGAAGCATGAATTGATTCCCTGTCTGCAATTTTTTGGTATTCTAGCACTCGAAAAACACCATGGTTTCACGTCTGCAATTTTTGGGTATTATGGCAATGGAAAAATCCATGGTTTCATGTCTGCAATTTTTTTATTTTGTATTATAGAAATGGAAGCACAAATTGATTCCTTGTCTGCAATTTTTGGGTATTCTGGCAATGGAGAAATGCCATGGTTTCATGTCTTCATTTTTTTATTTTGTATTCTGGCAATGGAAAACGAAATGATTTCTATATCTGCATTTGTTTTTACTTGAGGCGATTTTTTACCCATATTGAAGACTGAGATATGCTTAACAACATCCTGCTACCCAAGTGTTGTCTAAATTCCCACGTTTTAGCTTTACAATTCATAATTTACCTGCTGGGAATGACCACGTTTTTTATAATCAGAAGTTGATTGTGTTGTTGTAGAAATCACCCACGTTTTTATCCATTTAAATCACAACTTTACTTGCCGGAATGACCACATTTTTTATAATCAGAAGTTGACTGTGTTGCTGTAGAAATCACCCATGATTTTATCCATTTGAATCACAACTTTACTTGCCATAATGACCGCATTTTTGATAATCAGAAGTTGACTATGTTGCTATAGAAATCACCCACATTTTTATCCATTTAAATCACAACTTTACTTGCTGGAATGACCATGTTTTTGATAATCAGAAGTTGACTGTGTTGTTGTAGAAATCACCCACGATTTTATCCATTTGAATCATAACTTTACTTGCTGGAGTGACCATGTTTTTGATAATTAGAAATTGACTGTGTTTCCGTCTTAAATGACCACGAATTTGCCATGATTTAGATGACTGTTTTTAATGTTATCCACCCCGATTTCGCCACCAATTGTGGGCTACGTTTGCGGTTGAAAGGCCTTGAGTTTGCCTCAATTGTTGACTGCCCCTTTAACCTGGAAACAACAATAATGGCTACAACGATGTCTTGGGTCCATTAATTGCCTTGTTATTGCTAGATTCATTGTTATGTGTTAGTCATATTAAACGCGAGAACAATTGTTAGTGCAAGGTTAATGGTCAACCGTTTCCTTTCTGTTTACCACCATGTTAATTGCAATACTAAATGCTATATTAAACTTGTCTTATTAATATCTGGAACAATTGCTACATCAATGTTAATGGTCAGTAGATTCATTCTTATTCATTAAATGCCATAGCGAGTTAAATGGTTAACAGGTAGGTAAATCACTTTGTTATTGTGCTATTAATTGTTATGTTAATAGTTAGGTGAATTTCCATGTTACTGATATATCAATTGCATGTTACCTAACACGTTAAATGCCTTGTAATTGCTATATTACTTGTTATGACAACAAGCATGTAAACTATCTTGTTATTGCTAAATTAATTGTTATGCTATTCATTATGTTAAATGCCTTGTTAACTTTTGTAATAAATTGTTATGTAACAAATATGTAATTACCTTGTTGATTTGCTACAACAATGTTATTAGCTGGAAGTTTCCTCTTCAATGATAATAAACAAATAGTGTGGTTAGTTCGGTCATTATAGCTAGACTAATGTTGAGGTTTAACTGTTCATAAGTGTTAATGGTAGCATTCCACTTTAAGAATGTTAATGTTGTTATTCAAGATTATGGCCAGTTGGATGGGGATTCAAATTAATATCGAATTGTCCATTTAGGTTGTAATAAATATTAAAACTGGTATGATGAATAAAGACTAGATTGAAAATTTTAGACTTGCTAAATTAGATATGTAATTGATGTTAGTTGGATTTATAGATATCACCTAATTGGTAACTCAAACTCGCTAAATTGAGTCATAATTCATGTTACGTTTGGTTGGTAACTCGTTGACTAATGGAATTTAGACTGGTTAATTGATTTGTAATTAACACCAATTTAAATCATAGATATTGACCATTTAGCCTTGATTAATGGTTGGGTTGTTGACGAAGTCGTTTTTAGCTTGTGCTTTCCATTGAGGGTGTTGTTGTTCATTTTAATTAATGTTTGTACTTGGGTTTGTAAACATTTAATGTGCTTGGTTTGCTCACTGTAAGGGAACTAGTTACTTGTGTAATTAATTTTGGGTGTGTGGGGTTGTTAGGATGATTTTCCTTAGCTTAGTAGGCTTGGTCTGCTTGTGTCGGGCAGGATGCAGAAACCTCCTTGTTCCTCAGAACAATCGCCAGCCTTGAGACCTTAAATGGTCAAAATCGATGGGAACCTTGGCTTCAGTGTTGCTTATGTTTCCTTGAGGTCCTAACCATTGCAGGGTAGGACGTGCGGGTAGTCATTATTATTCTTCGTCAATTGAATTTCGTACATTGCTTTCAGGTGCTTGATGTGCTCTTATGTTAGGTCATTATGTTGTTGTTGCGTGAGTTGCATGCGTTGTGTTCATCGTTGTGTTGTGATGTTGAGTATAATTTTATTATTACCTTCCTACAGATACAAACAAAAAAAAAAATTAAGGGTGCTTTTATCGGTTGTACATTGTAGGAGTCGTACTGGATGGGGATCTCACAATGAGCCATATTATAGTCTTTAATGTCTTAATTTGTTTCTTATAGATTGCTAACAACCCATACAAATCCAATCTACTAGGGAAATTCATCCCATGGGATGTATGTGGCTCATTAATGAGAAATTGAAGGCCATTACATGGGCCATATGGGTCATATTCTCAACTCCACGATTTCCTCTCATCTATGGGGTCACTCTTATTCCTTGGCTTGCATGTTCCTATTGGCTAATTGGTTGGGGAAAAAACCAATATTTCTTTCACTAGCAATGGTGCACCCCTCTATTCCTTATCTTGTAGATTTACCTTCCTTACCTCTTGCAACTCTTGGTTTCCAATGACTTGGGTACTCCATGATCATTGAGTACTGTTAGGATATGAAATAATATAAGACTAGGAGTCACAAATTTTATAGTGATTATGTCCCCATGATGCATGTGATTAAAGTTTAGATATATTGGGCTCCACATTATCTTTCAATGGCATTTATGAAAAATTCCACACAAGAGTTACACATCCAAGCATATAGAGACTCCTTGTGAGTTTGGCTTGGTGCAATGGTATGATGGAAAAGACACTTTCATGCAATCTTCCCATCTCTTCACTCATAAGACATCCATGCAAATTTCTCCACCTTCTTGAGACAAAATATTCATTTTTGAAATTCCACATTCCACCCTTTCACATGTTATCATCCATTAATTTAGGTTGCTCAAAATTCAAAATTCATACACGTGCATATCCTTTGTCATGATATCGCTTATGAACTTAATCTTAGATTTTTTGAAGCAATGTTACAATCACTCACCATTCAACCCTTAAGCCACCATTGAATCTTCTTCTTGAATGGACCTTTCCTTCTAAGGACTTGTAAAAAAAAGGATAATATAGTAGCAATGATATGGTTCAAAAATAATCCTCATAAACACTTCTTTCCAGTCAATTATTTCTTATGTGCAAGAGTAGAATCAAGAAATCAATGGGGTTGTTCTATCCATTTATTCCTTGTTTGCACATATTGTGGATTCATCTTCTTAGATTTCAAATTCTAAAAAAGAGGTAACTCAAAATTAGTTTGAGTTTACCCCATCACAACATACTGTACAAGGGGACCATCTAATGGGTATTTGGGTATCGATAATAATTTGGAAGTTAGCGCGGTGTTATTGAAATGATGAATTTGATGAATATTTTATTGCCACAAGTAATAGAATCTTACGCTCAATCTGGGAGAGCACAACCTTTGTAAATTAGACAGGGTATTGAATTCCACCTCCTTGGTTTCAAGATAAACTAGTAACCTTGCATTAACACATAGAACTGAATTTGAAGAAGATTTTCATTGACTATTTAGGAGTAGAAACTTCAATTTGAGATTTCTAGCTAGCTAAGTAATACCTTCCATATCCACTTTTATCAACATATTAGAACTCATATGATTGTCCAACTTTTTAAGTATTCTTTTGTCCATACTCCATAAAGCTTCAAGGTAAGTAGTTTGGAAAAGGATCATTGGATCCTACATAATTATATGCTATGCTATCCAAGATGTTTCACCTAAGAACTTGAAATTGGTATGTGAGGTTGTTATATCGTGAAAAATATCTTGATTCTTTACCTATCGATTGGATGATGGGCTCATTTTCTGAAGCACATTCCATTAATGTGGCATGATTTTCAATATTAAAGCCTTGTACATGATGATATTGAAGATTAATTGCATTTACATCATCAATTCCATCTCATGGAAATACTTTTCCTCTTGGATCCTTCTCCTCATTTATGGTTAGGTCATTTGAAATGATATTGAACTTTTTTAGCCCTTTATTTTTGATAAAATTTCAATGCTTTAACACATTTATATGGTGGCCATAGTTGAGTAGTGTGCAAAAGACCATTAATGTGACCACTTGGATAAGAAAAAGTTCAAGGTGATTTTGTGCATATTTTTTTTTTCCATCATGCACTAGTTGTTGTTGTGGTGGTATTTGATTCAACTTAGTTAATTTGTTCCTTTGAACATCTAAAAATAATACTGGCACTTTGTTTTCTTACATTGGGATAACAATTTATTAACCTTCATAAACTAGCTAGTTTGATGTGCATTAATAGACTATTTGATTTACTAACCTAATATTTTAGAGGCTACTAAATGAAGCCCCTTAAGTTCAAGATATTAAAGAAGCATTCATTCATTCTTACGGTTTATCCTGTCTATTTGGGATCCTCAAGGATGCTTGAAGAAACTAGGACTTCAAGGATATTTTGTGATCCATCATTAAACTGTGATACACAAAAATAGTAAATTCTTGTAGGTTTGGAAAACACAAGAGCTGCATGTAGAAGTGCAAAAATTTAAAAACAACTATGATGGACAACAAACAATCAAGAAAAAGCACAATTTATCTAGATTCTAAAGAGGAGTGAGCTTTTTTTACTTGTTGCTTGATAGCATTTTTATTTTTAGAGTGACATTGAAATGTGTTATATTTGTTTTGGAATTTTGAAAACATAAACATAAGTTTTGAACATTGTTCGAATAAATTTCTACTAGCTTTATTGCAAACACACCTTCAATTCATGTACAATGAATACCACTTTACCAACTTAGTTGGTATTTCGTATTTCAAAGGTATGTTTGGCACTGCCTTAATTGTTTATCAAAGAGAAAATTAATAATATTTTTCTTATTGATATTATGAATTCTTTGCTTTTTTTTATGGCAAAACCAATTTCAGTTTCAATGTATAGTGTGTGTAATCCAAATGAATCATGTTTAGGTTTAGATGCATAATGGTTTAAGGTAGAATTTTACTATGCAATGATTATTGATAGTGTTTTGATAGCATATGTATTAGTTTAATGCTTTCCAAACAAAAAAAATAGTTATTGATTTATCCTATTTCAACTCATTTCCAATCAATTATTTTCCAGTTGTTTTAAAAATGGCTATTTTTTTTTATTCTTTTACCCATATGTATCATTCTTTCAAGAAAAGTACACTTATACTTAAAATTGTTAGAGATTCATCTATAAATAAAACCAATCTTAGTTTTGGGAGTAATAAATGTATCAACACCAACATTTTCCTATATGTATGGGTTGCAAATGTAATCAATAATTTCATAACTTATTAGGAACTCACAAAGTGTAGTCAAAGTTAGCATTGAAGGATTCTATTGAAGCATTATAATAACTAGTGGAAATTGGTGCCTTGTGCAAGTGATGGAGTATTTCAAAGTGAAATCTATGAAACTTTACTTGTGGAAATAAAGTTTTGAAAAAAGGAAAAAAAATCATTTGGATTTGCTTAGAAAATATAATGGAGGATGAGATTTGCAAAACATTCCTTATGGAAATAAAGTTTCTCAAAAAGGAAAAAATTCCATTTCAAAGTTCTTAGCAAAATATAATGGAGGATGGGGTTTGTGTTCTTTGGGTTGAAGTTTTATTAGATGAGGAGATAGACCAACAATTTGATGAAAGTAAATACTTTCTTAATGCAAATAGTTCTTGGGAAAATTCAATAGACTAGGGTAATGTTTCTAACGTCCTTCCTTCATGAAAAAAATAAATATGGTTCTAGTCCAAATCCTCTTGAATTGACCTTCATCATAAATTCTAGGGACATGGGTAGTGTTGGAATTTCACTTCACTCTTACCCGCCATATAATTTATTTTTGACATTTTAAATTTTTGCATTCCCCTTCATAGCACATTTTTCTTAAACATGTACCATTCATTGATCATGTTTTAGTACACAAATTACCCTTCTATAATGAATTTTTAAGAATCAAATTGATTGTCGAGATCTGCAAGACCAACAATGTTGAAATCTCACTTCACCCTTACCCCTGTTATCTGTCATTGTTTCTACTTTCTTATTCAAGGAACACTAGTCCCATTACTTATGCTATGTGTGTCTCATCTTGATGCAGGAGCATCCTGTTCACAATTTTTTGTACATTTGATTAGACCTAGGGGGTCTTTTGGTTTACTAAGGGAGTGGGTTCCCTATGCTTAAATTATTTGTAATTTCCTATGTTTTATTCTAGAAGAGGCCATAGGATAGAGTTGAGATGGGAAAATATGTAATTGAATCAAATTGTTTGAGTTTTTTTCGAGAGTTTTGAGTGAGTTAGATAGATATGAGTATGATGAGATATCGTATATATCTTTGAATGATTTGTGGATCTAGAGATCCTAAGGGATTAATTTAGGAGTGTTGGTTGAGAATATTTTGGATTTGAACTAATTCTAGTTCAATATCTTTTTGTATAAATGATTGTAAGCCTACGGGAATAGGGGGGCCACTAGAAAATAAATTAGGCCATGAAAGAGTGTCCATGAGCAAGGAAATCAGGCCAGAGAGTGTGTGAATGTGAAAGGTAATTAAAATACCTCATATAATTGATATAGGTATTCTAATTAATACAGAAGGGGAAAACTAACCAGTTTCAAATATTATAGAGGAAATATCTGTTCATTATATATGTATGTATAATAACCTCTATGGAAATGGGTGTTGAAAGTCTCTGAAATGTTTGTGTAAATTGAGTGGTAGGTTTCTGCATAAATTATGAAATTGCAGGTCTTAGTGAAGTTGCAGGTGATTTTAGTGGCATTGGAGAAATCGGTTGATTGATCATTGATCCAATTCGTGATCAATGACCCACATTCAATTGCAGGTGTGAATTTTAGAAAAAGGAATCGTGACCACTGAAGTGAGAGTCATATGGAAAGAAAACCATTGATTAAGGATCATAGTAAATTTTTTAGCTATGAGAATTAAGGCGAGAAGTTTAAAGGAGAAACATAATTCTGAAAGAACCCAAGCCATCAATGAGGTTTTCTATGTTTCCATTCCATATTTTATCGCATTTGGAAGAATGGTTATCGAGGTCGCATGTTGTATATGCAATATGATGTGAATCGTCCATCCCAACGGTATATTAAAACACTATCGTCGATTCTCCCAGGGGTAAAACTATAAATTAAGATCCTTGTTTTTATACAAGGTCACAACCCTTGATCTCATGGATGCAAACATCGAGGGAGTTAGTGCCAAGTACCTAAGTGCTCGGTCATCTTCGTTGATTACATGGTGAAGGGTAAGAGCTTGGGCTCTTATATATATAATAATAATAATAATAATAATAATAATCTATTTTTTAAGGTCACGGCCAAGCCATTACACCAAATTTGGTCCTAACCCTTGGTCAAGAGATATAAGGCACCATTGATTTATCACTAAAATCATTATCCCTTGGTTATAGTGTTAGTCACATGAGAGGAAGGAAAGCACCCGAGATAGTTATGTTGTTATTTATATTAATGCTAATTGGTATTAAGATCCTGGTTTGAGATCTTAAATCGTATGAATAAATTGAAATGTTTATGTATTAGGATAGAGGGAATTATTTAATCCCCTTTCCACTGGTTTTTAAGTTACAAAAAATAATTCAAAGGGAACAAGATCTTAATTGGAAGCTTGATCCATATATTTGATCGAGTAAAGAGTATTGAAATTTCAATTAGGGCACCAATGCTATAAGAGAATCTATGAGGATGTAAGTATTTAGACGAGGTATATGTATTATGTTAGAGACGAGATTCTTGGACAGACTCCTTGCAGACTTATTGTGCAACCATGTGAAGAAAAAAATGCTTAAATATGGGTTAGACCTGGGACAAGTCATCACATCTCTCGTTATGTAGCTATAGTTGTCCCCCTCTTTTAAAGTCTTAAAATAATTAGAAATATTTGCATGAATGTGTATACATTATATTTGAAGCCTAAAATTGATGGTGGAATTGGAAAGAGTTATGTAGAGCCCAAAAACCAACATGATCCTTAAGAAAGGCAGGTGACTTGTAGGGAAACACTGACTAATTCCATTATCTATTCATCCTTATATTAGGTAAACCATATGGTACCAAATTACCAATTTCCATTATCAATTTATCCATATATCAAGTAGGATATGGGGTAATGGGTTAGAGAAAGTAATTATCTAGGTTCAAGTTTGAAAATAGGGCTATTAAAATCCTAAAAGATGAAATCTAAGATCAAGTTATTTATAATTTGATATACCATTACCATCACTCAATTCCCAAACATGCATGATGGGCCATGTCAATGTGTAGATGTTCTAAAATTACAATCATAAATGTGAGTTAATTGATGAGGAGAGTTAGTAGTCTTATACATACTTGTCAGGTGTCCCATGTCGTCTGCATCAGTGCTTTAAAACACACACACACACACACACACTTACAGTGCATCGGTATTTCAACATCCCATTCATTTAACTTTTGACACTTTTTCGATGGTAGAAAATGTGGCATATATGGAAAATTCGTCGATGCATAGTTTATGGCGTTTGAATTACGACGACATCTTTCATCGTTGCTTAAGGTCTAAAAAATGTCTGGTCATCTCTATTGTGGTGATATTTTCCGTCGTAGTAGAGACGACATGTAAACCACACGTTGTCATCGAAAGTAAGATGACATGTAAATATACGTCGGAAGTGAGAAGACAATTTATGTCACTGTAAAATTGAGCCTTGGACGACACATGTCCATTAGATACGTCATAAGTGAGACAAAAGAACATTCATCAGAATTGAAACGGTACCAAAAATGACATTTGGAGGGGTCAATGCTTGGAGTGACCCTGACAACATCACTGTTACACCTCAAAATTGCTCACTGCGATAGTGTCGCAAGTGTCTTCATTACTAGTGTTGTAAGTGTCGAATCTTGTCCGTAAGTCTCACATCTTGACTACAAGTGTTGAAAGTGTCACAAACATCATACTTCCATCTTTCCCATGTCGTGCCTCTAACGACATCACAAAGACACTTAACACACCTCAAAGGCTAGTTTGGAAGAATATAAATCAGTTGACAGGAAGTACAAACCTTTTACCATTGGAAAAACCACACAAAAAATAGATTTTGGAGAGGAGTGCTCCCCTACCCACTATCAGGGAGTGCTAGTGCTCCCTGAGCCTCTTTGGGGGAGTGTTTGAGTGCCTTGTACACCCTTTTGGGGGAGCGCTACCCTTTGTTTTAGCAAATTTTGGGTTTGTTGAGGCAAATCAAGGAATAATCCCTCAATTCGTGAAGGTGGTTGGATTCGAATAGATGGTCAAGGCATGATCTTAGGGAAGATCCTCAACTAAAGGAGAGGAATCCTCAACTTAGCCCAAAGATCTCTCAAGTGGTTGGACCTCTCCAAGGTTATATAAGGAGGCCTTCTCATGGTGTAAGGTACGATGGAGATTGGGAATTACATCAAACTTATGATCTCATGAGTGATATGTCATCAAAGAAATCAATGGAGATTATTTGAGCAAAGGGGTTGGACAAGGAGAACTCGAAGAAACTGTTGCACCTTTAATCAAAGGATTGTAAGTACTTTTACTTGTTATCATTAATATAATCAATGCTTGGCCTGTTTCTTTCAAACTTATGCTTGTTCCATATGAGTTTGTCTACAATAGATGGATCTATATTTGAGATAATCTTAGTAGAGTAGGAAGTCCATTGTATCTTTGCTTGTCTTCCAGGATCTATCAAGGAGCTCAGGATCGAAACTTAGCCAGGAATTTGCAAGGACAAATGTCACTAATGAGGTACACATCTTTCTCCTTCTTTCATTTATTAGTTTGATTATATCTAAAAGGAAGTCAGTGTCCATGTTAAGAACTTTTTTGTCTTGGCCTTATGAGTCTAGAGACCAAGAGGGAATCCACTTGTCTACAAGGGCATTCACTTACAACAATCACGTCGGAATTACATCGAAAGGGCCATCATAATATGACCCAAATTTACTAGTGGCATGATGCATGATACTCTTTGAGTACATCAAGTAAGTTCTGAAGGGCATGGCGTGCATGACACCCTTGGTTTCCTTATGAAATTATGAATTGATATTTGAAAAATAAAATGAAAAATAACTTAAGGTTAAGGTAGAAAGAAAAATTATTCTTAGAATTCACAAATGAGAAAAAACGTTAATTAACTTTGTCCACTTAGAAATGAGAAAAATTTAAATGAAGGGACTAAAATAAGAATTTTATTAATAACCTTGCGTAAAGTTAAATAAAATAAAAATTCTAGAAGGTATGCTTGAGTTCAAATATGTACATGTTTTTATTTTTAGTTATTTAATATATAGGAATATCTAATTTCATGAGAACTCTTAAGCAATGAAAAGTTAAGGGGGAAGAATCCTAAATTAATTTGAAATCATAAACTAAAAATAAGGTAGGCTTTAGAATTAAGTGGAGAATGCATTAAATAACTAAGACACTAAGTATTCTCATGCATCTAAAATGAGATTTTGGGAGGAAATCTATGAAACACCAAGGAGAAAAATAAGGAACCTAAGAAGAGGTGGGTGAGAGAAATGAATTAAATTAAATTTAAAATTGGTAATTTCACCTAGTTTAATTTGAAATTATAAGCTAAAAATAAGGTAGGCTTTAGAGTTAAGTGGATAATGAATTAAATAACTAAGACACTAAGTATTTTCATGCATCTAAAATGAGATTTTGGGAGGAAATCTATGAAACACCAAGGAGAAAAATAAGGAACCTAAGAAAAAGTGGGTGAGAGAAATGAATTAAATTAAATTTAAAATTGGTAATTTCATGTGCACCTTTGCATGTAGTGGACACATGTCAAGAAGAATAATCAAATAACATTAATTTTAAATTACTAATTATTCATGAGAAGGATAGGGGTCATTTATGTCATTTAGAGAGGTTTTGGGGAAGAAGGGGAGACTTCTTACACCCTATTATTAGATGGTTGTAGTAATGACCATTTTATCTTGAGCAATCATATTTGAGAGTTTGGACATTGGTGTATTTTTGGAAGTGGAAACCTCAAATCTTGTGAGACCAATATTTTGACTAGGGGTTGGTATCTATAGGGTTGGTAAGATGGTAACTGGTGGTTTTAATCGACAAGGTTGAATAAACACCCAACAGTTTATAAGCAATTACTTCCACGATAAAAATTATCAAGTTAGTTTATATAAATATTCTGTTCATGAATAAAACATGCAAATTTTCTAACATTGTTTGTAAATGAAACCATTAATTAGTAAAGCCTATACATTATTTTTTATATATCTGATAAATTCTATAGTCTTGGCATTAGTTTCATTATATTTAACTATAAATTGGAATTATTTTGTACCTTTGTCATTAAATAAGTTGCAAATGATTTAAGGTAGAACCTTGTGATTTTTGTTTCCTTTTATTTTCGAGTTTCATTGATAAGTTATTATTGGTCTGGTAATTAAACTTCTTACTTCCATACTCATTGTCATAAATTTTTAGGATACTTTGTAATTGAGATGTATTGAGACCAAACTAAACCAAAAAAAAATCTGGCTAGAATGTCAAATCCGATTTCACACCATTCTTGATCAATGCACATATATCATTTTAGATGGAATCAATCAATTTGTGTACTGTAAATTATGATACATCTCGTGGACTGTAAATTATATTCTCCTATTAGCTGGAAGTTGTGTGATCCTTTCTTCGACAAATTTCACTGTTGATATTCATTAAGTTATCCTTCATCATTTAACCATTGCCATTTGCGCTTAGTTAACTGGACTTCCAGAGTAGTTAGGTGTTAGGTCGGTCGAATAGAGGGTTAAACTGCTTCATCTCTACATTGAAGTATCTCAACAAGATTTTTGCGGACCACAATTTGACTTTAAGTTTTCATTAACTTAAATTGGATCCGGAAAGAGATGGAGAGGATAAACAAATCTTCAATAGTTGTCAATGAATTTAATAACCAACTCTCGGATATACATTAACAGGTTCTCAATTTTCAACTCATTTATGTGAGCAATAACAACCCTTCTTGTCTTTTTCATTATTATTTGTTGCATATTAGAATTCATGGGAAGCATTATATAATTGGTAGAGCCTTATAATTTTTTCAGAATTGTCTAAAAATAGTTTTACGTTCCTTGCATGACATCCAAATCGATGTCATTGTAAGCATACATTTGGGAGACAGAAATATTTCTATCAAGGATAGGTTGACAAATGTATCTAAACTTATGGAGATAACCTCAAATCGCCAAGCTTATTAGGATAGACGTTAGTGTATCGAAACAAGGGTTGCATGGTAGAGTCTCTGCCAAGTAAATTTGGAAATAAAGTGTATCTAGATGGAATCATTGAACTAGTTAAAGTGTCCTAACAATTGTAAATTTACTATAAAAGCAGTGTCAATTTGCTATAATTATTATTTATCTTTATTAAAGAAATATTCAAATTTATTATTAAAAGGGATATATATATATATATATATATAATTTCTCTATATCATTTTGTTTTTCATCTTTAACTATATTTTTACTAGTTTATTTTTACTTAAAAAGAAATTAAAAATTACTATTAAAAATAAATTACACATATGTCATCATACCTAATTATATACATATAATTTTGTATTAATCTAGTAGGAGCACACTTACTTTGTATTATATTTCATTATTATTGCACTTATGCTTTTCCAGATCTTAAAGATTTTAAAGAAATTACACATATGTCATCATACCTAATTATATGTGTATCATTTTGTATTAATCTAATAAGAGTACACTTAGTTTGTATTAATGATAAGAGAAATGTTTAAAGCATAAATGAAATAATAATGAAATAAATGAATAGTAATAATGAGAGAACACATGGCATTTTTACATTTTTTCTTAATTTTTGATATAAAAGGTACTAGGTACTTATAACCAGGTTTATTGATTATGTTATTAATTTCAAATATTGAAATACTTGAAGGCAACAATAAGACTTGAAATATATTAACCAATTAGAAATGAGACAACCAAATATTTTTATTATATAAAAAAATATATGTTTGTTTTCTTAAGTTAAACATTACACTTCACACACAAATTTAAAATACAAGGCAAATCAATATATATAATATTTTCGTGTTTATGAGGTTATTATTGTTTAAGTTGTTAATATTATACAAAAATCATTGCATTATGTTGTCACCGATTTCAAATGATTGATGTCAAAGAGTTGATGTATTTTTATAGTATTATTGATGTATTGATTGATGACCTATGTTGTCATAGATGTACTTGATATCAAAGATGTCAAGTGGTGTCATAATGATGTATTTTCATGGATTTATGTATACAAAGGATGATGTAAAGGTTGGTCATTGTTGTCTTGTCATGGCGGATACGAAGTACCAAATGGATGAAATCCAAAGTGGCCCCCTTATGGTGAAATCCCTCACAGGAAGATGCTTTGTGAAGTCCAAATGATTAAGTGGTTGAGTCATCCTAGATGTGTGGTTAAGGAACCCAAGGATTGATTGTGGAATGTTGTAATGAAAATCCATGAATTTGTAAGTGAGACTACTCTAGATGGATAGTGTTAGTCATGCCATTTTCGGTGATATGTGGAACGTCACATAAATCCTCATGATTAGAGAGCTATGACCTTGTGAAGTTGGAGAACCCTCATGTGTTGTTTAGAAGCCCCTAGAAGGTCAAAGAAGTCAAATTATTCTAGAAGCTCCTAGAAGATGTTGACAAGTCAAAGTTGTTAGTCATGGATTAAGTGGTTGCAACAAGAAAAAAATTAAAAATAAATTAGTTGCAATTAGATGTGGAGAAGTTACTATTTATGGAGAAAGTGGGTTAGAAGTGGACTGTAACATCCCAAAAAATAAATTATTTTTGAATTTGAAATTTCTTAGGAAAATTATTTCATTTTTGGTAAATTCGAAATTGGAAAATTTTTCCCATTTATGGTAATTTCGAATTTCGAATTTGGTTAATTGTAATTAATGATTATGACTGTTGGGAAGAGATCTGATTTGAACCAACTAACTACTTGACTATGACATTTATATGAAACAAAATATTTTATAATTATTGACGGAGGACAAATGGAACAACCATGTTGAAATCAACTGACCATGACTCCATGAGTGGGGAATATGTTGGAACTACCTCAGGGCTGATTGTTACAAGTGGAAAATTAGGAATTTGTCCATTGGCAGCCCCTGAAAATCAGGGATTTGGAAAGCTGTGAAAATTCCCAAGGGGAAAAAGACTTAGGCATTTTTGGTTTTGATATATAACATATGTGAGGAGGCAGGAAGTTGCCTAGTATGCTGGGGAAAATTATTGATT
>SNQJ01S0009093.1:194333-205705 GCA_010110895.2 Picea sitchensis | reverse complement strand
GGCGTTGTAATTTCAAAGATATATTGACTTTGATAATTTTAAAAAATAGATAAAATTAATATTATAAATTTCCAAAAATACACTAGCACAATTGATTCTCTACAAGTATACAAGTTTTTGGAACAAAATTCCATCGTTAAGGTACTGAACACCTGCACGAACAAAAACATATACCTTATATTTTGTTGGAAAAATAACATACCACTACTAGAAAAAATCAAATTTGACATAGTTATTCACAATTTCTATGAATAAAACTTATATATTCAAAAATCTAATTCAATTTCCTATGTTTCATCTTCTTACACTATATTAAAATTCATTGTTGTTTTTCCATGTTTGCATTGCCACTAACACGTCGTGAGAGACCATCATTAGCTTGCACTCACCATCATGAGAGAGGTCCATCATGTTTGTTTACTCTCTTAGTTTTATCTTATTTTCTTTTAAATTAAGGTTTCTTGGTTTGGTCTTAAAACCCAATATTTGGTGACATCACTCTTCTCTCTGCATCTTTTCATTATGTGTATGTGTGCATGCTTGAGTGGTATTCGATCATTGTCCTTGTGTTATGTTTGTGTGTGTGTGCTTGAGTGGTCTTCCATCCTTGTCCTCATACTATGTTTGATACAAAAAAGATTGAGATACTTAGATTGTTCTTGTTATATACAATTGTTTTATTCAAAACATTACACAATCAAAAGATATAAAACTTCCTTAATCAAATCTAATCAAATTAATATATTAATTCTCCAACTAATTACAATCTAAAGTATCCTGATCCTCAACCTCCCATCCTCCAAAACTAAATGAAAAATAAAACTTTAATTAGCATCCCCACTTCCCAACCATCACAAATTAACATAAAGTATTTCCAACTTACCTCATAATATTTACTATATATTTACTAACCTATATGTACCTCTTACTAATCTACTATGACTATCTCTAACTTACACTAACAAACATCTTTGCATTAAATATAAATTCAACACCACTAATTAGAACAGTTTCTTAAAATAAGAACGTGATAAACTCTATCTTTATGTCATACACTTTCTCAAAAATAAAATAAAATGTCATTCCTTAGATGTTATTTATATTGTGTAATATGATAAGGAAGCATAAAGGAGTGTCCTTTCATCTTAAGTGGAACAACCCTAATCCTAATGATGAGGGATGTCCTTTCATCTTAAGTGGAACAACCCTAATGATGCAGTATCACATCATATGTAACAATGATGACATGAATCTTTAAAAGTGGGACAACCACATCATATGTAACGATGATAACTTAATTTTTTAAACATCAAACGGTGAGAATATGACTCAACCATAGATGTCATACAGTTTATAGAGATGCTCTTCTTATCATGGCCTTATCATATGTAGCATAAATCTTTAAATATCAAATGGTGAGAATATGACTCAACCATATAGGTCATGCACTTTCTAGAGATGCTCTGCTTATGATGGCCTTTATCATTTTTAAATAGAAGTGTACAGTACAGTAAGTTGGGTGATTCATGGAATCAACGATCAAATGAATGAAAGGGTGGACAAAACTTAGTGGCTACAATGTCAACCTTCGAATATCTCGTTTTCAACGTGTGTTTTTCACTTTCATATATTCGATCATTCACGTTTGAACGATCTTAACTTGCCCTCTGGTTTTTCATATATATATATATATACTCAGTGGCTACAATGTCGACCTTCGAATATCTCGTTTTCAACGTGAGTTTTTCACTTTCATATATTCGATCATTCACGTTTGAACGATCTTAACTTGCCCTCTGGTTTTTCAAATATATATATATATATATATATTCAGTGGTTACAATGTCGACCTTCGAATATCTCGTTTTCAACGTGAGTTTTTCACTTTCATATATTCGATCATTCACATTTGAACAATCTTAACTTGCCCTCTGGTTTTTGAACCATCCCTTACAGCTTTGCTGTCTCTTCATTTTTATTCTTTCGACTCCTTGCAGTAAGTGCCATCCAGTGCAATTGGCAGTCTGCTATAAAGATGGCAAAAAAATGGGCCGGCTGGCTTCTGGTCGCTTGCACTATTGCAGCTACTACTTATGTAGATGCAGCGGATCAACTCAGCAGAACAATGTTTCCTCCTGGATTTATATTCGGCACAGCGTCTTCGTCCTATCAGGTTCCCATCCTTCGTCTACTTCGTTTATCATTTCGATCAATGTACTCCTAGTTGTACCTACAGTATATATTACTTTATGTTTCAGTTTGAAGGAGCTGCCCGAGAGGGAAGAAGAGGTCCAAGCATTTGGGATAAGTTTTCGCATAAACCAGGTCTGTCACTGAAACAGTAAAAGATTACACAAAGTTATATTTTGTTTTGTAGCTAATCTCATATATATATATATATATATATATTTTGGTAAAGTTTATTAAGGTATACATACACTACTTTTTTTGAAATTCAACATGTGATTTAGAATTTTAATATGTGATCTCTTGAAAAAAAAACACATATTCTTAACCATTAAGTCTACTCAAATATATATATGTGTTTCCTCTTAAGAGGTCACAGGTTCAAATCCAGAAGGGGTAGGGTATGTATATCTTCGTAAACTTTATCAGTCAAATCACTGGGCGGAGAGGGGTCCCTTGTCCCACAAACAAGGAGGTCTCATACACCAATTTCATATGCTGGCTTGGCCGTGACCTTAAAAATAAATTATTATTATTATTATGGTATTTTGATTATACATATTATATTATAATATTATAGATTACAATGTGTAATTAATATCACAAAACTATACTTTGTAATTTAATTTTTTTTTTAATTTGTATATTAATTTATTTAACTATGAGGTGCAGTATCTCGGATTCAATTTAGACAACAACCCAAAACTACCATCAATTTCCAATTTGCAGCGAGATCTGTTTGCATTTACTTTACATACAGTAAAGATTGAGCGAGAGTGTTTCAGAATGTATATTTATCACTCTGCAGGAAAAATAGCTGACGGGGGCAATGGTGACCTCGCTGTGGATCAATATCACCGTTACAAGGTATCTATTATTAGTGTTATTGTTGATATGAATTGCTCCAGTTTTAGAATCTAAATGACTCAGGACCAAACCAGTATATCTACACTGCTAATTCTTCCACCAGAAAAGTGAAACATTTTGCTCTTTCTTCAATCGTGCAGCAGGATGTGAACCTGATAAAAAACATGGGAATGGACGCATATCGATTTTCAATCAGTTGGTCCCGAATTTTGCCAAGTACGTCACTGCTAAAATAAGAAAGTAATCAATTTATTGTTTTCTCCTGTTCCCTCACTCTGCTATATATATTGTGCAATCTTTTCCTGCAGAAGGCTCGGTAAATTTT
This sequence comes from Picea sitchensis, assembly GCA_010110895.2. Lineage (NCBI taxonomy): Eukaryota > Viridiplantae > Streptophyta > Pinopsida > Pinales > Pinaceae > Picea > Picea sitchensis. Next base: position 202,326 of record SNQJ01S0009093.1, on the reverse strand, counting down.
GGAGGAATCAACGGAGAGGGAGTAACATATTACAATAATCTCATCGACGAACTCTTAGAAAATGGCACATGACTAAGGCTCTCAAAACTCTATATTTTACGTTGGCAATTGTATCATAGCCAGATATTATTGATATTTTAAGTAGAAGGACGCTAAGATAATGCCAATGCTGTACAGGCATCCAACCATTCATCACATTGTTCCATTGGGATCTTCCACAGGAGTTGGAGTGTCGGTATGGAGGGTTTCTAAGTTCAGAAATTGTGTAAGCATGGCTCTTTTCTTTTTTATTTTCTAAAACTACAAGCTATGCAAATGCTTAAGTCAACAGTTAACGTTTTTGTAAGGTCCTATGTTTCTTCAGAATCTGTACTATTTTCTAATCCTACCTATACAAATGCTTCAGTAAGTCAACAGTTAATGTCTTTGTAAGCTCCTTTGTTTCTGGAGAATATGTACTAATTCATGCAGAAAGCGGCCTCTTTGTTGCAGTAGAGATTTTTCAGCATATGCAGAAGTGTGCTTCCTTGCATTTGGAGATAGAGTTAAACACTGGATAACTGTAAACGAACCATGGAGTTTTTCTTCCATTGGATACGACCTTGGAGTGTTTGCACCTGGTCGTTGTTCCTCTTACATTGGAAATTGCAGTGTAGGAAATTCAGCAACGGAACCATACATTGTTGGACACAATATGCTTCTAGCACATGCCGCTGCTGTAGACATATACAAGAGGAAATACCAGGTAGAAAGAAAATAAAACTGTAATGAAACCACTGAAAATTTACATTAAAACACAATGTTCTAATTATTTAGGTATGATCTGTTTTATGGTTTTGTTTATGCATAGAAGAGTTTGTATGTCATTGATTTTATCTTGAAAATCTAAACCTCAAAAACTTATTTAGAAAGCTGGTGTGATCAGAAGCTGCAGAAGGGATCCATAGGCATTGCACTGGTTGCTCTATGGATTGTACCCTATTCAGAAAGTATAATTGACAAAAGAGCAACCGAAAGAGCCATGGACTTCATCTTTGGATGGTAAGAAGTAACGTCTAAAATTAATCTCATCCATTCTACTATAAGCAATCTTCTACTCTGAAGAGTGAATAGAGAACAACTGTTTTCATCAAAAACTCTATCTCTTTCAAGTTCACTGAAAAATTTGCAGTATTTATTTTGGTCTTCAACGTTGAACCGAGAGAATAGCCTGGGATTTTGTGACTGTTAGGTATCCTTCGAGGGCCTTAATTTATGCATATATACCCTTCTTTGCTTGGATGGATTAAAATAATGAAGGTTTCCACCTCTAGTCTTTCCATCCCTAATAGCATAAGTTTTATGCATAAGAACATTGCATGCTTAATTTCTTTGAACAATGACTCGATGATAGCAGTGCAGTGCAGGTTTATGGATCCACTGACATCAGGTGACTACCCTTTAACAATGAGAGATATCGTTGGTTCTCGTTTGCCACAGTTCACCAAGAAGCAATCCAGGCAATTAAAAGGGTCATTTGACTTCATTGGTTTAAATTATTATACAAGCCAGTATGGAGCTGACAATCCAAAACCACCTAATCTTCTGGAAACAGACTACCTCCAGGACAGTAGAGTTCATTTAACATGTAAGCTGCTCATGTTTCCATGAGCATTTATTTAACATGTTTGCAGGTTGATTTTCCAGGCATGTTGATTACTTATTATAATTTGTGTTACATTCCTCCTCTGTAGATGTAAGGAACGGAGTGCCAATTGGATTAAAGGTATAATAAGCACCATTAACGTTGAAACTTCATAAAAAAATATTACATGCGTCCTGAATTAATCATCTCCTTGGCTTTATGTTTAACAGGGTGCATCTCCTTGGCTTTATGTTTATCCATCCGGACTAAGAGACTTTCTGGATTATACCAAAATTCGGTACAACAATCCAGCAGTTTTTATTACTGAAAACGGTAAGAAACATTTCATAAATATAATGCCAGCTTAGCTCTTTTTTCCTATTGCTGAACTCTTCATTGCATTCGCAGGTATTGATGAGTTCAACAATGATACCTCAATTTTATCATTAAAAGAATCCCTTAATGATACATGGCGAGTTGATTACTATTTAAAACATCTATGTTACCTTGAGAAGGCTATAAGGTAACTCTCTCTGTAACAAAACTTTTGAAGCGTACTGATATTATTGCACGAAAGTTCCATTGTTGAGACTTTGTATTGAGATATAAAAGAGAAATCTTGTTATTGCAGAGATGGATCAGATGTACGAGGTTTCTTCGCATGGTCTCTTCTGGACAACTTTGAGTGGGCAAGTGGTTATACTGTTAGATTTGGTCTTCATTATGTGGACTATAACAACAACTTAATGAGATATCCTAAAGCATCCGCAAAATGGTTCAGCAGATTTCTCACAGGAAGTAACGGTCCGCCTTTGGCTCGTGAGAAGATAAACATATAAAATAAAATATATATATGGGGGGTGGATATGGATATATAAAAGTAGTCTGATTGTTTGAACTTTTATATATATATATGGAACTGGGTATATCGTATATATTTATGGATATGGGTATACGCTCATGTCTATATCTTGATATATTATTTGTAATTGGCTAGTCCATCCTGCTCTACAGATCTCTCTGCAGTATCTGTCATTGTTTATCTTTATGTTTTAAGAGATTAATAAGTGGCACTGCCCAGTGAAGCGACAGTTTCTTCTATGTATAAGTAATATTAATGGAATATTAATGTCATCCATTAAGTGATTTGCTTGTTAATTTAAGAATCTGCTTATGGGAATTACCTTCAACTTAAATAGTAGGCAGCGTTGTAATTTGCCAAACATATCTATTTGTTAAAATTAGAGTTTTATCTCAATTCTGATTTATCAAAATGTTTGTTGGATTAAATTTTTGTAAAAATTTGAATAATGGTTTGTATTTTGACATATTATTTTTTTGGTACTTGATAGATCTGAAGTTAAAATGTATTTATACTGGTTTCAATTACAAATACCACATCACATTTATGTTTTCAATCAAAAAGTTAAATACAATCAAAATTGGCCCTAAATCATATCGCCCAAGAAGTTAGATTATACATGATGTGAAGATAGTGTAAATAAAATCAGAGATGACACAAAATCAAGAAATCTACAAGATATTAGCATGACCAAAAGACTGGATAGTAATAAATTAATATTGTTAAGTGATTATTAAGGTGAATAGCAATAAGTCAAATCCAGCTAGCTTGACTGGTTTGGAAGGGTTTCTTTTGTAGGACTACCCAGGTTTGAAACCAGTTGTAGTTGGTGTGGCCTACATGTACATACATAAATGAAGATAAAGATAATGAAATGCAAATATATACATAGTAATCAATAGACAAATGTTATGAATAATTTTCATATTTCTCTCACATAACCTTCACTTGCATATATAGGGTTATCTATAAGTAGAGTTGTCCAAAAGCACTCACCAATATAATTGATCTTCCTCCAAAAAGCATAAATCATAGATGAATTTTCAGAAAAAAAACTTGACTAAGTCAAATATCAATTTGTGTCAACAAGTTTTAAGTTTTTGCTTATAAATAGTATAAGAATATATTTGACATGTCTTATCTTCTCTTGTAAGATACTCAAATGTGACCATTATAAATTGTTCATGTACTTCATGGTATACACACTGTAAAGTGCATTGTATATTCACATATGTTGAATATTGCTCAAGAAAAGACTCAATTTAGAGGGTATGTTTAACAACTTCAATTAAGTAAAACAAGTCTTTCCCAATGAATTTTGGTGAAGTCTTTGTTGTTGCTCTCTCTTTTTTCAATATTCTTTCTTTTTTTTCAACCATTTGTTCCAAAGTTATGTGTTGTCCATGTTCTCTTTTCAAACTATGTTTTTCACAATTTTGTTTTATTTATTCTTCCATTTTTTCATGTGATTCATTCTCTTCATCTCCTAACTTATTCTTGCACTATCCTTCATGATCTTGAATTTCAACATTATTACTATTTTCATGATGGGGAGACATGTTTGTACATGTTGTTCAATATTTCATTTTGAATGTATAGCCTCTAACATTGATAAAAACATTAAATTCAATGCAGCAAAAAAAAGTCACTCATCCTAAAAATCAATGCATTGCCATAAATAAATTAATAACTATATGTCGAAATCAACCCAAGATAAAAAGGAACATAATGAATTTACACTTATATCAATACACCTAAGAAAATAAAATTAACAAGCTAATGCTACAATTGATGACAAGGATCATATTAATGTGACCTAAAAATTTACATAATAATTATATGCTTAAAATATAATATTTAAGTTGTTTTTATTATTTTATAAAAATAAAAATAAAAATTATTTATATTCAATATTACAAACAACAACAAAATTAACTAAATTTGGAAATTTTTATAAAAATAATTGTGTAAATATAAATGGTAAAACTTATATACAAATAATAGTTTCAATTTCCATAACACTAATGTCAACTACATCCACTTGTGGTACTCTAAAAGTTCTAAGTTTTTTCTCTCTTTTGGGGATTTGTTATGTTTATTTTGTCCTTAATCAGGGAGAAAATGTTGGGCATAGAATAGTTAGAAAAATTCCATCCACATTTTTCCAAAAATTTTACTAAGATCAATTTCAAAATATAATATATGAGCATTAGAATTAACATTGTCAAAGGTAAAGTCTTGTTAGCCTAGAATTGATGAGAACATAATGTAATTTTTCCTTTAATATTATTGAAAATGCTAATAAACTAAATTGTATCCTTCAATATTATTGAAAATGTTAATAAACTAAAAACATTGATCACAATACATCACTTTTGAAAACAAAATAATTAATTTTGCAAATAAACATTATTTGACATGGTAAATGTTATTCTTATTCTCAATACCCTGTATTTTCAAAAATGCAATGCATACAACTAATACTAAAAAATAATTCATATTAATCCATATTTAAACCTAAATAATTCATATTAATCCATATTTAAACCTCTTCTAAGAGCAAAAAACAACCTGCAATAACATTGCATTTTTCATTTCATACTCAATAGTTGAATTTGCATAAACTCAAATTACCCATTGGATTCACATCAAGACATGACTTGACCTACTTAGTTGACTTGACCTACTTAGTTTAAGAGTACTTGCACTAATTCATTTTCCACTCCATTTGGGATTGTTTTGGATTCATGGATGGTATCCCATATGTATAGAGGATTGGAAACTTTCATATATTTATATTGAAACTTTTTAGGATTGTTTTCAATTTATGTTTGGTATCCCATATGTATTGAGGATTGGAAACTTTCTTATATTTATATTAAAACTTGTTTTTTTTTTGTATTTAAACAAAGTTCTAAGTGTGAACATTGGATTATGAATATTTGGATTAATATGTATGGATTATGCTAACAAATCAATATGCATTACGTCATTTTCATATAAATCTATCCATTACCATAATTGTAATGCCAATATACATCACATATTCATACATATTTTCAATTGATATAACAATCCTCTTTACCAATATATATTACAACATTTTTATATAAAATCCATCCATTTTTCTAGTATAAATCCACCCATTACCATAATTTAAATAACAATATACATCACATATTCATACATATTTCAATTATGTCAATCTTTTCTACCAATATGCATTATATCATTCTCATATAAATCCATCCATTACCATAATTCTAATACCAATATACATCACATATCACAATTGATATATACAACCTTTTTAAATTTAATTTACCAATACAGATTACTTCATTTTCATATAAACCCACCCATTACCATAATTGCAATGCAAATCTACATCACATATCCCAATTGATATACCAACCATCTTTAACTTTGAATTTTTTTTATTTTATAATTTTGTTACATAACATTTTTACTTCACTACTGAAATTTATTAAAAGTTTTAATTCAAAGAAATTTTCTTGGAAAACTTGTTTTCATTTGTTTATGTTAAAATTAAAGTTATGTTAGAACATGAAGAACGATGGCAATTTCCCTTGTCACCGCCACCGCTCAAGTCTGCATTGCAGAGAAAATCAAGTCTGGATTTGTGGGATAGGGTAGCAGAGCACCGCCTCTTGTGGTAGTCGTAGCCTGAAAATCGTTGTGAGCTGCATTGGTGAATCCTTCTACTATTTAATATGATGGATTATAATAGTCCGAAATCGGAGGTCTTTTTCCTTTTTCTCTTTGGTGCAATCTCTGAACCCCCATAAAGGGGAATCAACCTCAGCAAAAGAAGATTTGTTAAACCACTAGAATATGTTCTTCGGTTGGATCTCCCATCCCTAGAACCAAGAAGGAAACCCCTTAAGTTGTCTAAGCATGCACTGATCATCCCTAGAACCAAGAAGGAAACCCCTTAAGTTGTCTAAGCATGCACTGATAGGAAAGTTTACAGGCCTAGCCCAAAATATGTGGAAACTTGGGTGGTTGAAAAATGATATTCCAAGATCAATGGACATGTATCATCGTTTATTTCTTGTGGCTTTGGGATTTGATATTCCACTCTAGACCATATTTTATGGGATCTAGGCGAATGTATCTTGCCTCATGGTCCCTAGATTTCAATTTGAAAGAACAAATCACTATGGCTCCATTGTGGGTGAGACTGTCTTGTCTCCCTTTAATTTTTTGTGATGATTACACTCTTAGAGATATTGGAAATAAACTAGRAAAATTTAGTGATTGAGTATAACCAAAAGGAAATTTGTACTCTTGTGTAAGAATATGTGTGGAGGTGGACTTGGAGAAGGGACTTCCAAAGGCCTTGCAAATCAATATAGAAGGGTGGCGCCATCAACGTGTCTTAGATTATAAATAGATTCCTTTCAAGCACAATTCTTGTCATGTTTGTATGGACATTTTTCCAAAAACTATCCAAAAATGAAAAAGGAGGAGCCTCTATTGAAGTAAAATTCAAGAGAAGAAAATGAATTCAAGATGGTCACAAGCAAGCATAGGAAATCTCAACGAAAGGGGAAGTTTCAATCAATAGCATCCCAAGAGGGACTACCCAACTCAAGAAATAATAAATTTGAAGTTCTTGGGAATCTAGAGGGTTCAAAAAATATAGAAGACATGGAGAAAGAAACAGAAAAGGAAACAATCAAACCCAACTACGGAACAACAATTCCTGATAGCATTGATTCATTCCCTGAGGATCTTAAGACTAATGCTCCAACAGAAAAGGAAACAAATGAAGAAGAGGAGGCATAAAAAGATAAGGAAAATGAACAAAAGCTAGCAATGAGAGTTCATGTTGAATTATCCAAATATTTGACTAAAATCATTAAAAAAACACAAAATCCCTCCCCTCCCCACACAAGGGGAAGGAAATCCAATTATGACCAAAAAACTTTCAAGACAGAAACACAAACCCTCTGAGGATATCAAGCACTTCTAGATTTTACTTTGGGCAAGGGAGTGATTTCAACTAGCAAGTTGATAGCTATGTTATGTTTTTGTATCTTTTATGTAATCAATTTGTAAGGATCTACCCTTGTGTTCAGGAAATTGGCAAAATAAATCTTGCAAGAAAACTAGCTTTCTCTTTTCCTAGTTCTTTGAGGAGAAAAATTAAAATATGTAAAATGGAAGATCAACAAGATTCTCAATCAGCACCTTTGCATGTCGGTTGTTAGCTTTGTTACAAATTTTATTTTAATATAAATATTTTTAGTTTCCATAAAAAAAAAAAATTAAATATTAAAGTATTTTTTAAAAATATTAAAAAATTTAAATAAATGTTATTAAAAAAAATTCTCCATATATTTTATAATAAAATTAAAATTGTCTTAAAATTAATTTTATTAAAAATATATATTTTATATTTAACATAAAATTTAAATGTTATAAAAAATTTAACTCTATAAAATTATATTTTAAATAACATATTTAATAATTATATTTCA
>SNQJ01S0009093.1:163323-188754 GCA_010110895.2 Picea sitchensis | reverse complement strand
ATGAGGTTGCATAAGGAGATTGGTCTGAAGTCGTTGAAGGAAATCGAATTGTTTTCCTTTGGGATTAGAACCAGGAAAGTGGAGTTGAGGCTTCTAGAGATTTTTCCTTTGATGCGCGAGTCCTCCACCATTTGAAGGAGGTCCGAGCCAACAAGATCGAAAAAGAAAGTGAAGAATTATGTCGTCCAGCCATCGGGCCCTGGACTCCTCTCCTTTTTGAAGTGTAATAAAATTTTCTTTATCTCTGGCAAAGTAACAGGTCTGTAAAGTTCGGTGGCTTCAGCTTCTGTAACCAAATTTTTAAACCCCCCTCTTGATCCTTGTTTGGTGTCTCATAGATGCACCACGTCCTCAAATTAGCTCCCCATCCATAAATTTGATTGCTGTGAAGACCCTCCTTTGAAGAAAAATCGTAGGTGTATTATTATTCGGCGAGAGAAAGTCAAAATGGTGGTGAGCGAGGACGTCATTGTGGAGAATATTTTGGACTTCATGGGAAAAGTCGTGGTAGGTCGTTTCTGCGAGAAGACATTTTGGCATAAGAGCTTAAGGCATTTGTTAGATGATTTTTAGGTTATGGTGCTAGGATATTGTTTGATTTTTCATGTTTTAGTAAGGGGATGGATTTACTTCCTCTTTAGATCCCCTGGCTCGATTCTTAAACAAGACTGGAGTTGAGGGCCCACACGGCTAGTTCTCTAAGAGTGGGGAGTCCATTTTGACCCAGGCGTGAACCTATTACCTCCATGGTGGTGTGGATAATTCTTTTGGGGATTCTCTTGGTTTTCTGGAACAAAAAAGTTATGGAATCCATTGGTGTATTCTATATTGACAGGCAACGAAATTGGTTGCTCACCTATACATATCCTACCCCTTTATGGCCCAAGTTTGGAGCCTCATCACCAAGAGTTTTAATCCCAAAGTAACCTAGAATATGTAAAGTCTATATCTATGTGTACATGGATGGTTGATTGACAATGTAGTGGTAAGTTATGGTTATCTTCCTTTTCATTCAGTTTACTTCATTTGGTGGGCTCATAATATTGGTTTGTTCAAAGATAAACAACTTCCACTAGAGGTAGTGGTCGGCTTGATTGAGAAACTCCCAAAGGMATTCAAATGTGATCGCAAATAGAAGAAAGTGTGGATGCCTATTATGTCGACTCTAGATTATGATAACCCTTGGAGATTTTTTGATGGGGCCAACCAAGGACATCCTCCCATATGTGGGGTTGGTGTTGTTTTATATATAAATTTGAATCATTTATTTCTTATAAGATACACTCTTGATCATGGCTCCAACACTAAGGTTGAATTCTCGACTTTGTATTCGTTTCTTTATTTTGTGAATTCTCATGGTTTAAATCGTTTGGAGGTGGTTGATAATTCACATGTATTTATTAATTAGACGAATGGGAAATGTAAAGTGGAGATAGTCCACCTCCAATCCCTATTTTCCCAAACTCAACGCCTTATTTAGGAATTCGAATGGTCATGTTTTACCCACATTTATCGGGATTTAAATCAAAAGGTGGATCAGTTTTCTAAGGAAGCTCTGAAACTAGAGTATCAAATATAGGCTATCTCATGAGTCTTGGATCAACAACTATCTCTTGGAGATCAGACAAACAATTAGTTCCAATAGATTCCACAACAGAGGCAGAATATGTGGCAGTTACAGAAGCGACAAAGGAGATTGTGTGGCTCGGGAAAATACTTGAATATTTTTAGGAGAAACAGGGGAATTCTACTCCTCTTCTAATTGAAAATACTTATGAAATCAAGTTGGATAATAATCCTAGATTCCATGATCGAACAAACCACATCAACACAAAGTATCCCCTGATTCGATATCATGTAGAGGTAAAGACTATTCACTTGAGACATTGTTCCACAAATGATCAAATTGCAGACATCTTCACCACAACGTTTGGAAGAGAAAATTTTGAAAACTTCATAATGATGCTTGGACTCACACACACCCCTTAGGATTAAGAGGGAAATGTTGGACACGTAATCCTTGGGATTGTGTTATTGTAACAGTAGTGTAAATATGAAAAGTCGTAGGTGATAGAAAGAGTCATCTGTTAAGGAAGACCAAAATTCATTTATTTTTGCATTTATTAACCTATCATGCTAATGCAAAACACATCAATGTGGAGTTATCTTTTTTTCCAATCCCTAGCCTGACATTACCATTCTATATATTTTGAATATTTCATATAAACCTATATCTAGGTAGATGGTTTGAAGACCTCCAATGTCTGCAAATATCTTATCAATAGTAGTGAGAAAAATCACATTGGTCACAACATAATTTCATGTTGGTTAAGAGACAACACATCATAAGCAGTGTGTTAATTTGAACTAGACATAACCTAATGCCACTTGCAAAAGATATGGTTTTACCAAACCTAGTGCTTTCTGAAACATTTTATGAATATAATACTTCTTAGTAGAGATTGGTCTATAGTCTAAGAAATTTGACCCTCCACAGAAATACAACTGTCTCGACCCACTACCAAACCACATTTTTTTGTAAGGGACAAAACATTAATCAGGCAACAGGTACATGTGGAAAATAAGTAAATTGATAGGTGGAACCAAGACCATGTGAAAGACTAACGATTACACTTTCAAGGATGCCTATAGATTTTATATATTTCATAGAAACATATATATAGGTAGATGATTTGATTGTATATTTATTTTGACTGGAATTAAATGGAATTAAATAACCTTTCTCGTCTATGGTACAATCATGTGAAAGTAGAATATGCACATGCGATGATTTGTGGTTTGAATTATAACTCTTTTTATGAAATTTTAATATACATATTTCATTTCTTAAAAAAAGGTACAATCACATGAAAGCGGAAGATGCACAAGTGATGATGTGTGGTTTGAATTATAACCCTTTTTATGAAAATTTAATATACATCTTTCACTTTTTCGAAAACAAGTAAAACTAAAAATGATTTTTTTTATGGGCATATTTTTACTAGTCCTTATGGGAGAAGTTGGGAGTCTTTTGATGGGCTCAATTTTAATCCATGGTCACGATGGTCTCACCTTCTCACAGGTCGGAGAATTATTTGAGATGTACTATAAACAAGCATATCCATCTCCTATGAGAGTTCCATGGGCAAAGAAGAACATGAAAATGAAAACAAATGGCATGGTTAAGATATATTATATGCATAATTATTTTTCTTGGAGAAGATTGTTTTTGTATTTAGATGTATTCAATGAGTATTAAAAAAATCCAATTTGAAGGATAGGAATACTATGTATTGGTGTAATGGTTTACGCCTTTTTCATAGAAACATTTTGATTTGGGTAGGTCAAGCATAACAAGCATTGAGATCTTCATGAAAGGATGCATTTATATGGTGCGCTCAAATGATAAGGATTAATGTATTATTTGGGTGAAATGAGATGCACGCTACAGTTTCAAGTTTATGACATGTTCTCCTTATTATGGGTGTCAGTGCATACATCATTACCCATGGGTTTATTGAATAAAATTCATTTACTTGAACGTAGCTTGTATATGGACAAAAATTTAGAGGAAAATTGATTTCTTGTTGGAAATCACATTTTGTATTTAACTTATAAAAAAGATGTTGCACTTAGAATTATTGCTCATTGAAAATTGCATTTTGTATTGTATTTAATGTATAAAAGATGCAGTAGTTGGAATTTTTTGGGAATGTATAATTGCAAATATATATATATATATATTTGGTAATAACAATATGGTAAAAAAGCCGTTATAAAATTATAAATTGACTCTATCATAAATGTCTAAATTTTGAATTTTTTTATTATGTATGATAAACATGTGTCAAGCACGTGTTGATGATAATTTTTACCTTGGTCATTGATTGTAAAAGTGTCATTGTTCAAATTACTCGACGACTCTCTAAAGCATTGTGTAGGATACATGTCTCTTTACTCTCATTTATTCGATTATAAACTACTATCTATTTATTGGAGGCAGGCACAATAAAAACAAAGTTCTACTTTTAGCCTCTTCCAAGTGAGCCCTTGCCCGAAAATATACATGTGAGTAAAAACTATCTCCCATTCATACTGTCTATGGAATTTTGTTTATTGTTTGTCTCCCAATAATTGCCCATAATTTTCTTTAGGTGGGCTTTTATGGGTATTTCCTTAGATGAATATTATGTTTTGTTCTCAAATCGAGTCTCTACTATTTAGTTATTTGGTCTTTAATTCACGAAAATTGTTCCCCTAACATATTATATTGGAAATTTACCTTGGTGGCTTATTGGGATTGATCTTAACACAAGAATGCAATACCTTAATACAACATGTCAACGTACAGTGTTTTTTTGGAACTGTTATTGAAAATTACTTGTTCCTATCATTGGGTGGGACTGTTACTAAAAATTATGTGTTCATGCGCCCAATGTGTGTTGGTTTCTTCTTGATAAAATTTTCTAAAAGAATTTTCACTATTGTTCTAACCCAGTATAACGACAATTATGTGTTCCTGGCAATGCGTGTTTTTTCCTTATTGATAAAATTTTCTACTCGAATTTTCGCTATTGTTCTAACCTGGTATCACAACAATTCAAAATTTGCAGTGAAAATCTAGAACTAAAATACTTCAAGACATATTGGTAATTTTTTTGTGGATCTTAGTTATCTTAGCTTATGGGTTTGACATTAGCCTTTACTTGTCCAGTCATAAAAAGGAAATCTTGGTTTTTTACTTGGGTGGGGGTACCTTCGATGTTTTTGTTCTTATTGTTCAGAATATCCAATTTGAGGTAACAGATGTTGGAGGGGACATGCATTTGAGCAACGAATATTTTGACAATGGGATGCTCAATTATTGTGTTCAGTAGTTCAAGAGGGAAAATAAAATGGATTTGAGTAAAATTGCAAAATCTCTTTGGAGACTACGCTCAGAATGTGAGGGAAAAAAGAAGTTTGTCTTTTGTTGTGGAAATTGTGATTGATATTGACTCTCTCTACTAATGACTGGAATTTCACATAAAGATTGAAAAGGTCAAGTTTGAAGCATTCAATGTTAGATTGTTAGAAAAGAGTATGCAAATGGTTGAGTAGTGTCTGGAAAATGTTAGGATGAGAACAGAGAAGATTAACCATGTAGTGTTAGTAGGAGGTTCCACATGCATTCCAAATGTACATGAATTACTGCAACAATTCTTCCAATGAAAGTAGGTCTACAAAAGTATAAATCTTGGTGAAGATATTGTGCATGGTAATGCACTTCAGCCTACAACATTGAACAATGAAGGCATCAAGCTAGCCCTTTTGGATGTCGCACCTTTGAGTCTTGGAGTTGCATGTAAAGGGGGTGTTATGTCTATAGTTGTTCCCGAAAATACTATTGTTCCCACTAGAAGGAAGGTAGATTTCACTACAAGGTTTGACAATCAATTAAATGTGATTTTTTTTAGTTTATGAAGGTGAGCAAGCTATGGTTGCAGATAACAATCTTCTAGGTGAATTTGAGTTGTGTGGAATTCATATAGCTATATGTAGAGTGCCAAAACTTAAAGCAGTGTTTGAAATGGATGTGGATGGAATTCTCAAAGTGTCGGCTTGGGATGAGGTTAGCAGGGTAATTTTGAACAAAGAGGAGATATAGAGAATGTTGTGTGACTAGAGATATCGAACAAGGCAATGACTGACATGTTCATGGAGGTGTTCTATAACTACCTCAAAGAATGGGGTCAGAAAAGAAATGCATGACAATTGGAGTGGCATTCAGGAGGTCAATCCAATGGACAACAAAGGAGGTAGGGGACAGGTGGACAACAAAGGAGGCAGCGATATTGGTTGATAGATTTCAGGAAAAAGTTAATAAAATCGCCAAGAGTGGTGAACATTCAAATTATCATAAAAATAGTATAGAAGCTATAGACTCTTGTATGAGGAAAAACAATATACCCTTATTTATAAGGATATTGGGTTGTTACAATAATAATAACTTTCCATATTTTTAAGTTGAATTTTGGCTTAGCATGATATATTTGGCATTTATTTTCACATTTACCATGATTTAATTTTAATATGTTCATTTAATGTAGAGCTCTCACACAAAGTTGATGGGTGAAAAAGTGGTAATGGGGTGTTGAGAAATGAGCTCACGCAAGAACGTGCATGTTCTTTCCTAAACATGCACACATTCTCAAAAACTTGCATATATTATGTATATTTTAACCTTGTACAATTATTTACTGCAAACATATTTTCAATAAAAGAACAAAAAGATACAATGGCAAATACACACATTACACAGAGGTTTTCCCTTGGAAACCCAAACCAAGAAAACCAGCATATTCTATATTCATTCACATCATACATTGTTTACAATACAATATACATGTAGGATCCAGAGGCATATAAAACCCTAATCCAATGATCTGGATCAGTCAACAACCCTAATTCCTTAACCGGAAATAGAAAATCATCAGTGAAAAACCGCCCATAAATGGACACGAAAATTGAGGGAAAAAAATTGGGGGCACTGCCCCCGAACCCTTGCACGGGGGGGCTCCCTCCCCCCTACAACCCCCCCGCCATGCAACGAATATAATGCAAACCCAACACATTCATTTCCATATACCTTTGGTCCCCTCCAAACCACATGCAAGCTAGCATTTAAACTAGTAAGTCATGATTCCAAACAAGACATGCACATTTTTAGGAACATGCATGTGTGTTCTTCTATATATTAATATATATATATAAACACATGCAACTTGTATTTCTATTGTAAACCACACTATGTGTTTCAAGGAGAACAAGGCATGATTTGAGGAGAAAAAGTAGTCCATCTGACTACCATGAGGACGAGACGAGGGAAATTTCCATCAATTCCATTTAGCATTTTCGAAATCCATTCTAGGTATTTTTACCTGTCCATTTGTTGTGTTTATATTTCTTAAATTCTTGAAATTAAAAAAATAGATAAACATTATTTTGTTCCTTGTTCAAATGCAACATATAAATTGCATTTGCATTTAGCTCCCACATGAATAAAACTTGTTGACCACCTATTTAGACTAGGGTTCAACGTCATGTACCATGAAGTTATGTACCTTGTGGTACTACAAGTTGAAGACTTTTGGCTCAACAGGGAAATTTTTCCCTCGGCACATCTTTCTATGTACTTGGAATGTCCACTCCCCTATGTGGGATAATAATGTAATATGCTAAATGAGTCGTATTTTTTCTAGTTACCTAGGACTTTATCAGTAGGGAAGCCCTTTCATTGAGTGTTTTTATCCTCGGGTAATTAATCTTGCTTAACAACAATTTTAATTACCCTTGAGTTTTTCACTCATATAATCCTCCAAAGTGGTGAAAGGTGTTATAATGATTGAGCCCAAGGGGTGACTAAGGTTTATGAATGTTGTAAATGACCATGCTATACATCTCCTAGAGTCTTACAGAATTCCATTAAGTTCGGATAGGTTTTTTTAATTATTAAAATTTTCCATTTATTGGAAATTTTAACTATTTTTGATGAAAAATGTAAAAATTTAGTCCTTGGGGATTTTGTATAGGGACGTGAGTACTCAAATAAAATTTAATATGACCCCCTACACCCTTGTACCAATTTTGAGCTTGATTGGACAAGTTTTGCTAGGTCATTGTCCATGAGGAGTCCAAGTCAATCAAAAATCAGCAAATAATTGGTTAAATTAAAAAAGCCAAAAATTGTAAAAATGACTAAAGTCATGAGAGAAAGAGGGGAAATGATTCCTAATGTATTTCCTAAGTTGGAAAAGTGATTTTCCACTTAAAACACCCCTAGCCCCCCCCCCCAACCATGTTAAGCCAACAACCTAAAGTCATGTCTCCCTAGTAAAAAGTGTTCCGCCCTTCCTCTTGAACTTAGGGAAAATAAAAAATTAAAGTGAAAAAAGTGTCAAAACCCTAATTTCGCCCTTCTTATAGCCTAACCTCATGTTTGACAAGTAAAAAGGTGTTTCCCCCTTTTACATGTCACCCCTCAAACCCTAACTTGCTCCAAAACCTTAAAAGTGACACTTATTTGACTTGTTCTCTCTCTCTTTGATGGGTGACATTTGTAATTCATCCAAGAGGGGTTTCTCCTTTCTCCCAAGTATAAAAGAATGCCTACCCCTCCTAATTTCATGATCTATTCTCAGTGCAATTCTACTATGCCAAAATTTCTCCCATCTCTTCATCATTCTCTCCCCTTTCTCTCATGATTCTTGGTGTCATTTGGCAAGTTCTTCTTTGGTAATGAAATAATAGAAGCTTTGGAGGATATCTTGTGTTTCTTAGAGTATTATAAGAGCCATTGTGTTGTGGATCTATGAGGTAATATTGCTGCCATTTTCTATTGCATTTCCTTATTTTACATTTTGGCACTTGGAGACCCAAGTAAAGTATTTTGCTTGGTATAAATTAGTGGTAGTATTATCACTAATTTTTGTGAGTTGTTTCTATTTTATTTGGAAAGCATTTTGAAAAATTATAGGACATTCTTACCTTCTTGTGTGTCTTGTAGAAAGGGTTTGCAAAATATGCAGGTTGCCAAGGGTTTTGGAGGTGGATTTCAGATCTGAAGATCTACTTTTCAAGCCATTTCAAGCTTCTATAATTTTATGTTTCTATTTTCAGCCACATATCTATCAGTTTTTAGCTTTATTTTATTTAATATCTGCAATCCAATATCTATTTTTATGTTCAGATTTTTATTTTAAAATTTCTGAATATTATATTTTCATAAAATCACTTGTCTAAACCATCTTTTAGCAATTTCCAGAAAGAATAGTTTGTTGTTTTTCCAAGTTTATTGTAGGCTCTAAAGAGGATTTCTGCATATTTTGGCTCCCAAAACACTCAAGGAAGCATCCTAGAGTGGTGGTGCAAAACCCTCTTCTTTCTCTCAACTTTCTAAGCATTGTAAGTAGCCCAAGAGAGTCTCTTGGGCTTGCATTCTCTCTACCTAAAATTTATTTTCTGAAAGTATAAATAATCTTTGTGTTTTCCCACACCTTGCATAGCGATTTTGCATTGTCATTCATGCAATATGGTGAAGGCTAGGATCTAAGTTTATTTTCTACTTTAGTTTTATTTTTACCCACCTTGGCCAAAAACGATAGGCTTGTCCTCCATCTTGTGTCATAGTGTGAGGTTGCTTAAGTTTTAAAATATATTTTCAAGTTATTTAATTCATTCATTTTTCTCCCACACCTTACATAGTGATTTGGCTTTGCCATCCATGCAATATCGTGAAGGCTAGTTAATTTAACTTGTTGAAAAGTAATCAAATGTGTGCCCCGCATATACCTCGTATTTATTTCCCTTGCCACTTTGTGGATTTGGGAAAGTAAGAAAGGGCAAAGGATTGAAACACTAGTTTAATTAGGCACCCAATTAGTATTGTCTTTACCAACAAAAAGGGTGAATTGGGAGGCTACAAGGGGTTGAAGTTGGGGACGTCTTCATGGTAGTATGTGTCCTCCTTGCTTGAGTGCCCAAGTAGTCTGGATTTAACTTGTGGAGCTAGGTAAGGACCTTGTTTGTCCTTCTTCTTAAGCACCTAGCACTTTCTTTTGGTTGAGGGAATAAGGGTTTGGGGTAATCACATAGCTTAGGCTTGTATCTTTCACAATCTAATTTAAGAGAGTTTTAAAATTTGTTAAGATCAACCTAAACACCCTTCACAATATTTACCTTTGAGCAAGTTACTTTTTCAAGCACTTTACTTTCCATCAAATTCTTTAATTTTGAATATTTACATGTACTAAAGCATTCTTTATTTCTAGCATTCTTTATTGGTTTGAACATAATTGGTTTAAGTGTAAAATAATTTATTTTATTCATTGTGGATATCTCATAGCATTTTTATTTCTTGTATAATTGTATTTGGTTGTATATCTAATTGACTCCATTTTGTTAATCTTTAGGCACTGGTCTAATTTTTTAATATAAATAAAGGGTTTGCTTGTCATTAAAGGAACTACACTTTTTCATTTGTTTCATATCATTGGGTTGGGTTTTCTTAACAATTAACTCCTAGATCATTAATCAAAAATTAACATATTTTAATAGGCTCTACCCCCCTTGGATTCCCTAGGAGTAAGCCTAGACGAAAGAAGTCTAGATCGAGGTGACAGTGGGTCTAGACTTAGGTTTGTGCCTCCAAGGACACACCAAGTGGGTTGAAGACTTATCCACGTTAGTAAATGTGTATAAGGATGGAAAAAAAAAAAACCAAACTCACCATCACTTGATGAAGAAAACCCAACCCTAACCCCCAACCTCTATGTATCAATGCATACACCAAAATTAGCAATGGCCTTGAATCACTGAAAAAATTAATAGTTACTTTTAGAAACACCAAAGAACCCTCATGCCTTTCACTTGCTACATCGCTTGAGACCATTGTATCTTTTATTACCAATACCCGACGGATATTATCTCATTTTTCCAAATATAAGGCTAGGATGTTTGGATACTATAAGATATGGTTAGATAGAAACTAGGTGATAAATTTACAAATTTCAAAACAAGAACCCATGACCTTGATCATTGACCTTAGAGCTAGTTTATACCCTTGTGCAACAAAGAAGCATATTTTCATGCACTAATGCACATACCAACCATTTATAGACCACTAGAGGTGGTTTATAGTTTTCGACAAACCTCCCTAGAATAATAGAGAGGTGCCACTATATTTTCTTAGAAAATTATGGGTCAAAATTGTTTTAGGTCACCATGTCAACTACTTTAACATTGGTGAATTCCAGGAAGTAAGTAATGGATCCAAATAAGATTGATAGAATGCCAGGAACCACCCATTAATAAGGCCTTCCCTCCTAGATGGAGGCCTAAACCCCCTTTTCTAATATCCTACAATTTTAGAACATTTGTCATATCCAAACATCGATTTCCACCCCAAGCCATAGTTTACTTCAGCATAGCACATTCGTTGATTTATCCTACCATGAGGGATCTTCAGACAATGTGAAACCTGACAATGGAAGGGGAGGGGTTGGTTCGTTATATCATGTATCAATTTCCAATCATGAAAGGTCACATTAACATACTAGGTATTCTAACCGTAGTTCAAGAGATCATCATCAATGCTCAAGTTCTGCATCAATGGACACTCTTGTACATGATATTTTATAGATAGAGTTGGCATGAAATAATCTCTCTATATATCATTGATTACACACACACAATATATATATATATATATATATATATATATATATATATATATATATAAGATTTATATTTAGTTGATTGTCTTATTTTTGCAAATATCTAATTATTTCCCATGTGCAGTCATTATGATCTGATATTATTCTTACATTGCCCTGGGATGCATCAATCATAGTTTACAACACTAATGTAATAGTTCCAACACCTTGCTCTATTGGAATACCTCACACACAAGTATTGTGGAACTCTAATTTTGTTTAATTGTGGTATTTAGTCTTTTTATGTTTCTTTTTGTTGTTCTAATAGAATTAATTATGAAAACAAAATTAAATTTTTTAGTGACATATGGATTATTTTTGTATGAAAAAAGTTTATGCTCAACCAAGATACATTCTATCTAATGCCAATGATGCCCAATTTTATAAAGAAACAAATAATAGATGTTCCTTAGTTAAAATTAACTTCTATGGCTATAAATAATTTTAATGTAGTTAAGATAAGACACACTTGAGTTTTTTTATAGGCTTCAAAGATGACCTTTAGAGTCAACAAAATAGATCAACCAAGTAGGGCTTCATAGGCTTAGCCAAAACTTTGTGTCTTATAGGTTACAACTGTATTGGTGAACATATTTTCCTAATAAGCATATGAAATGAAAAAACATAGAGAATTCAAAAGGAAACAAAATCCTTAAAATGGAATTAGCCATATATTCCACTAAGGTTTTGATACCGAGCTCTTTGATGCAAGAGCATCTCGGTCATCTTGGGAATGACACAACCAAGACAATTACAGGGACATGACAAAGTTTTTACATAAGTGATTGGTTGTTACAGGATGTGAATGGATGTACCGCATGGACTGACAACATTTCTATAAAGAAAAATAATGCGGCAAATTTGCAATAGTGGGGCAGCTAGGAGTGTTGCTATAGAATGGACAAGTGTGTGGATGGTTATGTTGTAGAGGAAAATTTGTTACAAAATCAATGGTCAACGTATTGAAAGGAACTTGTTTATGGGATGAAGGTTGAAATATGTGTAGCAAGAGAAGAGTCGTCGAGGAAAGAAAAAAATGGAAGTCGGAAGATGAAAGGGTGTGAGAAGCCTTGGGAAACTAAAATGAACAGTTATGGAGGAATAAAACAGAGCACCGAAGTGATTGCAAAGGAGCTTGCAGAACTGGAGAGAAGAGGATAGATCATGCAAGATAGATAGGGAGAGAGGTGGTTGAGGTTTCCATGGCCTCTGTCTTGACAACCCAATGGATATTGTAAGCTCACATTTGGCCATTGAGTCGTTGTATTTTAACCTATATGATGAATAAAAGAGTTGATAATTTAAATATTTAACCTTTTTGTGTGTACGATGTTGTGTTGTTTGCATGTTTGATGAATTTACATGTCCTTTCCTAGATAATTATATACATGTGATTGATACCTATACCAGTCGATAATAGTTATGTATGATATGGTTGTGCAGGTGGTACGAGTATGTGGAAGGTCGCATTGGAAATTGTGGTCTCCCATGGGGAGGACAAGTGCTCTGGTTCTACGAGAGTTGAGGGTTTTGTCTATGTATAGAAGATGTGAACATAATTTTTTGTCTCGACTATGGGTTATGTGTTGTAGCAATATTTTTACCACATCAGAGGCGTGTTGTAACTGGAGACAGAGTACTTCTAGAGACATGTTGCAACAAAGGTGAGTTACAGCATGGGTGTGTTGCAAGCAAAGACATGTAGTCAGATATATGTGTTGCAACAGGGGACTATAATAGTACGGGTATTGCAGCAGGGGAATATAATAGGATGGGTATTGCAACAGGATGTAAGTTGCAGCATGAGGATGGTTGAGTTGTAGCAATTGAGCGTGTGTTGCAGTAGAGGCATATCATAGTAGGATATGGGATCCAATAGAATCATGTCACCATAGAATATGTGTTGAGGTAAGCGATGTGTTGTATCATAGGCATTTTTCCATAGGAGGCATGTTACAAAAGAGAAGGCATGTTGAAGAAACAGAGAAGGCTACAACAAGAACCAGGTTGCAGCAAGAGAGGGAGAGTTGTTGTAGAGGGAGAGTTATTGTAGAAGGAAAGTTGCAGCAAGAAGTGAGTTACTGTAGAAGGCAAGTTGCAGTAGGAGGCGATTCGCAGCAAGAGGAAAGTTGCAATAGAAGGAGAATTGCAGTAGAAGTGAGTTGCAACCAGAAGCGAATCATGGTATAAGGGAAGCAAACATGGATGCATGAGAATGACGACACAACCCAAGGGGTTGTGGCATGATCATATCGAAATAAAAAAAAATGTAGCAATGAGGAAGAAGTATTATGGCCGTTGTGATTACTATTATGCACAAATGAAGAAATTTGTTTGTTGTGAACGTACTATGATGGAAGGGGGTGGATTCCAACTGCATCAAGTGGTATCAGAGCTTGGTTTAGCTCTGGGGTGAAATCATTTGATAAGATATCAGCGAAAAATTTAGCTTTGGGATGGAAGAAACTTTAAAGTAAGAATACCTATGGGAGTGTGGTTTTAGCTTGTGTTGTTGAAGGAAGAATGATAGGAAACAATGCCGGAGAAAGGGCATGTGAAGTATAGTCTGAATGAGGGATACAAATAAATATTGAGGATTCTCCGTGAAGATGAGTAGGTTAAGGAGGTTTCAGATGATGAAGATGTCTAAGAAAATGTATGAGTAGAAGATGATGTCGTGAAGATGAAGCATGAAGGAAGTTGTTGAGTTGGAGATAGATAACATATAGTCTGAAATAGGAGGGAGTTGATGAACATGTTGTTGATAGAGAAAGGAGAAGGTTTCAAATCTCTTGAGGAAGAAGACACGCTACATAGGAATGGTAGAAGAGTGAAGGTTTCTAAGGACCAAGCATGAAGGTGTTATGTGCAGAAGAGGAAGACTCATGAAAGCTATGTCTATGATGATATTATTGTGGATGTGCAACAAGGGAACACATTGAGATGAAAAAAGGAATGTGTAGCAGAGGAAGATGTCTAGCATATTGAAGTTTATAGCATATGAGGACCATAGAGTTGAGCGTGCAACATTGATGGAGTTGCATTGGAAAATGTAGATGAAGATTATTTACCTCATAAGCATAAGGGCGTGCTTGATTAAAACCTGGGGATTCTGATGCAGGAGCATCTCGGTCATCCTGGGGATGACACGACAAAGATAGTTACAAGGATGTGAAAAATTTGTTACAGTAGTGATTGGTTTCTATAGGATGTGAATCGTTGTACTGCAGAGAGTGACAACATTTCTACAGAGAGGAATAATGCGGCAAAGTTGCAACAGTGGGGAATTTGGGAGAATTGTTATAGAATGGACAAGTATGTGGATGGTTATGTTGTAGAGGACAAGTTGTTACAGAAGAAATGATTGACGTGTTGAAAGGAGCGTGTTTCTACATTGAAGATGGAAGGACACACAACAAGAGAAGAGTCGTTGAGGAAAGAAAAAAATAGAAGTTGAAATGTGAAAGGGTGTGAGAAGCCTTGGGAAACTGAAGAGAATAGTTTTGGAGGAATAAAACAGAGCATTGAAGTGACTGTAAAGTATCTTGCAGAACCAGAGAGAAGAGGATAGATTGTGTGATATAGTGAGGGAGAGATGTGGTTGAGGTTTCCATGGCCTATGGCCTTGCAACCCAACGGATATTGTAAGCTCACATCTGGCCATTGAGTTGTTGTATTGTAACCTGTGTGATGAATAAAAGAGTTGATACTTTACATATTTAACCTTTTTGTGTGTACGATATTGTGTTGTTTGAATGTTTGATGACTTTACATTTCCTTTCTTGGATAATTATATACATGTGAGTGATACCTATACCAGTCAAGAACAATTATGTATGATATGGTTCTGCAGGTGGTATGAGTCTCTGGAAGTCTTTGCTGGAAATTGTGGTCTCTGTTACACATCAAAATTCCTCACTTCGAAGATGTCACATTCTCATTGTTGTAAGTGTCATAATTTTTTCGCAAGTGTTGTAAGTGTCGCATTCTCTCCATGTAAGTGTCGCATCGTGAATGACACCATGAGAACACTTGATATAACACCTAAAACATGTTAGAAGAAGAAGCCCCATCATTAGACAGCCGGAAAAAGTGTTTTTCTATGAGAATTGGTTATCTTGGAAACTTTTGGAAGATCAGTGCTCCCCTTCTCATATACAAGGAGTGTTAGTGCTCTTTGTCTATCTAGAAGGAAGCATTGTAGTGTTATGTTTCCCACTGTAAGGGATCGTTGAATTGGATGAGAAAATCTTGCAAGAAATCCCCATTTTCTCTAAAGATAGCTATGGAGGGATCATGTTGGTTTAGCTCGAATCTAACCCTCAGGATGCATCTAAGGGAGATATCACAACTGATGGAGTCATATCCTCAAATAATCCCAAATATAACCAAGGTTGTTGAGCCTCTTAAAGCCTATAAATGGAGGCATTCTCATGGTAACAAGAGGGAGAAAATAATCAACAAAGCATTATTATTTTGATCGTGGATCTTTGGAGCAAGGGGTTGGACGACGAGGACTTGGGGAGGTTGTTCCAACATCATGTGAATATTGTAAGTGTCTCTTTAACGTTCTCATTAATATACTTGGCCTATTTCCTTCTAGTATCTGTTTACATGTACTTTTCTATGCTTGTTTCAATATTTCATAGATAGATTGATTTTGTCTAATCCATTAGAGTAGGAGATAGTTGTTTGTCTCTTGTCATCCATTGTAGTTATTGTTTAGAATTCACGGATTGGAGCAGCATGGACAAACTTCGAAAGTGACGTACATCATACTATCCCTACATCTATATTTTTCAATGGGAATAATTAATCTATAGGAATGGTAGTCTCCAAAGGTAGTTTTCTGTCTTCGTAGAGGGGTTTGTACTCCAAGGGAAGATTCACCTGTCTGCAGGGGAATTATTCTGTAACAGAAATTGGCGACTCCACTAGGGATTGAATTTTCATTTTTGGTTCTTTCTTTGGTTTGTCCTTGCCTTTTTCCTATATTTAGATCATGTTTGTTTATTTAATATATCCTTACATATTTTCATTTTTTCTAAGTTGTCTTACAGAGTCTCTGATTGAATTTCCCTGAGTTTTTGAGTTTTCTGGGTTTTTCTAAAACTTGTCTCAGGACTAGCACCCTATCCAGTTTAATTCAGAGTGTTTATAGTCTTATCAGTGTTTCCCCATAGTGTATTAGGGAGCATTGTAGCGCTCTAGGGCCTTGATTACCAGAGTGTCGATTTTTCTTTCTTTTGAAAAATTGTTGATTGTTTGCTTGTTGGGCATAGTGCGTGGGTCTTTCTCTCTGGCTCAGATCCTATTCTATTAGATATTGTCTTTTTTTTTCTTAAAACTTGTTGTTTTTCATTATTTTAGTCTTGATTGGGTTTGCGTTGTTTTTCCTTATTGCAAAATCAATCATTTTCCTAAAACTTGGTTTCTTTTGTTGCTCTTTTTTATTATCTGATTGATTAGAAGTTTTCATAAGGAAAGTCATTGATCTCTGTATTGTTTATGGTGTATTTGATCCCTTACTCAATTATAGAAGACTACAAAGTATGATTTCTTTCTTTTTGGTGTTTTTCTTTGAGTGAATAGTTTTTTCTTATTTTGGTTTCTTATTGATTGTTGACAGTGTCTTTGTTTGTGTACTTTCGCTTCCTCTTTTCAAATCACAGTAGTGAAGTCATTTTTCATTATTAGTGAAGCAAGAAGAATTAGACGAAATATTATTTACATTTGCAATCAAACAAAGAAATACTTGTATGCATTGGTTTTGGATATTGGAAATATTTTATTTATAATTTGGTAATTGTTTGAATTCTTCTTGAGCACGAAATTGTATTAAATTTTGCATTCTTGAGTATTTCATTCGTGAAAGAAAAGAAAATATTATCCTTCTCATAGCTACAAGTTCATTGAAAATAAATTTGTCATCTCATTCTTTTCATCTTTTTTGGAGTCAAGTATCAAACATCATCAATTTCACTATCATTCACCTTTGTGTAATGAACATCCATGAAAATGAACGCTAATTAAAATCAAACTAGAAACTTTTATTTTTTATATCTTTATACCAACACTAGACTAGGACTAGAGATTTGGAATAGGTTGTGAGAATAACTCTCCAAATCATTCAAGAAAAACTTAGAATCTTGTGATAGGAAGAGTAAATCCAATTTTCATATAAGCATAGTTGGGATCCCCCTCTCACACAAGGATTACACACGAGGTTGCATTCGGGAGAGAAACAGAGATAATCCCTCTAAGGATTAACCATTCATAGTAGTAAAATCGTATAATGGGGGTTATTCTTGAGGCTCAACTGTCTTCATTTGGTCTTGGAGCTTTGTGAATTATGAATCTGTTCAGGGTCCTCTGGAGTTTACCGGTCCACTTGTATTTAGTTCTCTTGAAGAATTTCAGACTTGATATCCTGCCCATACGTTCGGACTCGAATGTCGACTATACCTGCCCAGAGGTTGAATTTGACTTGGTATCCTTAGTAGCCACAATATTTAGGGTCCTTACACGAGGTATCGGTGAAGGGAAGACTTTGTTGTACCTGGAACACACGTTGGTCAAACTCACTTGGGCTCCTTGGAGGGTAGCCCACGGGTAAAATCGTGAGGAAGCTTGCACCAAGGTGTAAGTCTGTTAAGAAGGATGCCAACGTAACTGATCCACCCACTCATATCCTATCCCCTTCTCAATTTTATCATGTGACGTTGGATTTCATCACCAACTAGTACGTTCATTGAGAGAAGGCATTGTTTTCTTGTTGGCTTTCTAGATTTTTTAGCGAATGTTATTCGTTTACTTTAGTTTTCCTTAAAAATTGAGACTGTGGACTATAAAGGTCTTCGTATATCACATAGGATGCAAGGGTTTCCTCCAGAAGGCTACAAACCCTTACCTTCTAACTCACTTGAAGACACTTACCGTGAAGAGATTGAAAATCATTCAGATGTTGGGAGTGTTGCTACTCCTTTCCTAGAAAATCCCAAGAGAGCCTTAGTTACAGTTGAGGAAGGTTCCACCCTTCCTGTTAACCTAACTTTGTTAGTTCCTCTCAATCCACTCTTGGTTCGACTGGACTCCTCGGGTAACATTGTAGTAGAATATTATCCTCGCCTACCATCAAGGTCATATAATCAATTATATATGGAACCAATACAAATGAATTTTAAGAAATAATACACTACTCTTGTCTATTCTACTGAAAGGGTAGATCCACATCAAACCCATGTTCGTTCAATATGGAGAACTCCATCGGGATGAGACCTTTATGAAAATTTTAATTTTATTAGACTGCCTTTTGACCCTCCACGGGCCTCTACCACCACTGGTGCAGAGGCAGGACCATCAGGTCAGCCCATCATTTGTCCCATCGAACTGATAGTAAATATTTCTACCACTCTAGTCCAGGTTCAAAGCGAAATAGGAGTCATGTTACCCAGTCAGTTTCGAAGTACCCTGGGAGTTACACCTCCTATCCCTCTTCAAGATACAACTTCGTATACTCCACAAAATCCTATTGGGACATATTCACATCCCAGAATGCAAAACCCTACCACAAAACTAAACCCAACTGCGGGCCAAATCCTTACCGAGGGGAAACCGTCTTCTAACATGTAAATCTTGACTAGGGGGGAACCCGCTCTTACCGGTCATACCCCATTTGCTACGCAAACAATGGAATGGGGACCATATCAACCTTCTTTCACTAGAAACCCCCCACAATCCTGGGGACCAACCCAAGGAGGTCAATACCATCAACCACATCAGGGAGTCCCATCAAACCCTAACCCGCAAGGAGGAATCCCAAATACCAATATGTCTATACTACATTCTGGACAACCTTTCTCGGGAGTCTTTAATCCCACTTGGGGTCCTCGAGTTCAATCATCTTTTCCTCCCCAAGGGCTAAATCCTTACCCTCCTCAGGGTCAACCTATTTACCCTCCTCGGGGGAAACCTGGTTATCCACCTCAAGCTAATCAAGTGAACTATCCTCCCTTGGGTTACACTTCTTATCCTCCCCAAGGGAAAATGGGTTTCCCCTCTCCTTTTATGCTCATTCCTCAACAATTAAATCCTACCTTTGTTGGTCAACAACAACAACATATGGGAGGGCCTACTCACTACAATTATCCACCTCAACTAGTTTATGGCCCTACTAGTGTCCCTATGCGACACCAGTATCATCCATAGGTCAATCGACAGCTATTGTTCTTAGCCACTCTAGATATACTGGATCTGTCGAGATTAACAAATGATCCCATATTACATTCTCTGTTTTGGCCAGTCATTCCTGCTAAATTGTCTTCTGATATTTCGAAATTTTATGGTAAACCTGGTAAAGACCCTAATAACCATGTTATGACCTTTCATCTATGGTGTTCATCAAACTCCCTAATGTATTATTCTATCCGGTTATGTATTTTCCACTGTACACTTACGGGTTTGGCGGCTAAATGGTACATTGAATTACAACACAAAACTTTTCAAGATTTTAATTCACTTGCCATGGATTTTCTCATGCACTTCCAATTACCTATCCACTTCGAAACCGACACGGAACTTTTGACCTCTCTTCATTAGACCAACTCTGTACATATCTCTGATCATATTCATGAGTGGAGACGATGACGACAATTGATCAAAGCAACCATTCCTAAACAATTGTTGGATGAATGGTTCACCAAATATCTTTTGCCTCTGATTGCTCGTGATGTCTCCATGGGTGGTGTTGTTACAGAAGAGTAATCCATTTCTCATGCCCAGTATCTGGACTTGGTTTATTCCCAATCTGGTACTTTGTATGAATTAATTCCAAACCCTCCTCTTCCATCAATTGATCCATGAAAACCATCCTCCACCACTCACGTAGATGGAGTTATCGGTTCCATCAAAACCCAGTCCAATTCACAATTGAACAGTATGACCAATCGTTCAGTCACTTCCCCCGCTACCGGATCGACTTCACTCTCATCAAACTCCCCCCTGACTCAAATCTCTGAGGTGAATGCATTTCAATCTGCTCCTCCACGACAGTCAAAGGGGAAGAATAAAACTAAGAATAAACCCAAGAAAAACAAAAATCAAACTGAAAATGCAAAAACACAAATGCAATCACCTGCTACTAAGAAAAATCCACATCTCAAACCAAAATTTCCATGTCTCATTTGTGGTGAAGATCACTACACACGATATTGTCCTCATCGAGACGAAGTTTCCAAAAATTTTAAATGAAATTCTCAACCCATTGTATTGACACATCCTTTTCCACAACAACATTMATTGGTTTCCCAAGCTCTTGCACCTCCAACATGAGGTAATCCAAATCATCCTYYTAATGAGGAAACTTCATCGAGTGCACACATTTACATTTTTAATGGGATATATTTGACCACTCATACTACGACATATGACACACCTCTAGGTAAACCTAATAAAGAAAAGATAACTACTAGTTCTACACTGGATCCACTGCCTATTACTATTACCCCTCCATCTCAGCCACTCCAGATTGAGAAACCCAACTTTGACTCTATTCTACGCCCTCCCAAGAGCACAATTCGAGAGTCAACCTTTAATCCTAACTCGTGTGTTACTCAAAACTACAACATCGTTGAAGATTTGGCTCAAGCACCTTGCGCTATGTCATCTCTTGAATTCCTACAACACTTTATTAGCCAACATAGGACACTCTCGGAATCCATTGGAGCTATAGATCCCAAGTCATCTAATAATATCACGTTTAACTTGGATAATTTTAAATCATGTCTCTCTCACCAATGGGATTTCCATATCAATGTTGTTGTTCATAATCAACATGTTCATCGCATGATCTTAGACAAGGGGGCATCCACATGTGTCATGTCCTTGGCTTGTTGGAAATGCCTTAAATCACTTGATCTTAATCAATCTCCCACCATGTTACGAGCATTTGATGGAAGAGGTTTCCGACCTCATGGATTATTACAATCCTTAGTCATTCAATTGGGAGGCAAAACTGTTTATGTAGATGTTTAAGTAGGCTATGCTCCCCTCGATTATAACTTGTTTCTAGGGAGAACTTGGTTCTATGTTATGACGATCGTTGCTTCATTGGTTTTTTGATGCATCCAATTCCCTCATCAAGGTAAAATTGTAACCATCGATCAGTTAGATTATTGTACCCTCGACGCTCTCACTCAAACATCCAACAACATTCCTTTTCTGGGAGACTCAAAAATCACTTATGAAAGTGTTGGGGTAGGTCTTTTGAAAGACTCTTCACTCATGGGTTCCTTCCCTACGCCTCTTCCTCTCACTACGCAACATATCACAATGGTTAATATGATTTTGACTATGGGACATCAATAGAATCATTTGATCCTTAGATCATGCCTAGTCCCTTATAATTCGATACACTAGGTGACACCATGACACTTAGTCCTGCAGAGGCTAAATACGATGCCATACAGTATGCCTCTCCTCCTCCGAACGATCAACATATGTTGGCATCTACGACTTACTCGTTACCATCCTAGTTAGATTCCCTATCCTCTACTTTCAATTACATCCTATAGATTTTTCCATCCAATGAATCTATTATGAAAATGATTAGTATCAAGGAGGCACCATGGGATGACAACCACCATCATTCGTCCTTTCCTCCCAGTTTAGATGACATAGAGAAAGATATTTAATCTATCTTTTCTAGTGATATCGTCGACTCTCCCCAATATCCAATACTCACTCAGGATACCATCTCTGAGGGGAATTTGGGAAACATATCTTCCACTATCACTGTCGAAATATCTATTAAAGAAGGTTTTGTGGAAAACATACAACAAGTTGCAAATTGTTCAGCCGAAGAAGTTGAAACTTATATTGTCTTGTTTAAATAATTTTAGGACATATTTGCTTGTAGTTACGAAGAAATGTCAAGGATCGATCCATTAATCATTGTGCATGAAATCAAAACTTACCCAAGAGTTAAACCTGTGAGACAAAAACTTCATCCAATCCATCCTAAGAAAACCATGGCAATCAAGGCAAAAGTAGAAAAATTGTTGAAATCTAGTTTTATTTATCATTTCCCTCTAACCGAATGGGTTTCCAACACCATTTTGTTCGCCAAGAAATAGGGGACCATTCATGATTGTGTTTATTATCGGGATCTTAATAAGGATTATCCCAAGTACAATTACCCTACACCCTTTATCGACAAAATTATCGATAATTACGTCAGAAGCGTCATTTTCTCTTTTATGGATGGATTTTATGGATATAACCATATCGACATTTTACCGACTGATCAATATAAAACAGCCTTCATCTTCCCTTGGGATACTTTCTCTTATCAAAAATTACCTTTTGGCCTTAAAAACATTGGAGCCATTTTTCAGTGGGCCATGTCGTATGTGTTCCACAATATCAAACATATTGTTGAACCTTATCTCGATGACTTACCCGCTCACTCGTCTCATCGACAAGACCACATTGGTAACCTACAAGCCATATTTCTTTGATGTTGGTTTTACAACATACGTTTGAACCCCCATAAGTGCATCTTTGTTGTCGAATTAGGAAGACTCCTCATATTCGTAGTCTCCAAAGACGGGATTAGGGTGGATCCCTTAAAAGTCAAATCCATTCTAGCTTTACCTCCTCCCAACAACCTCACTCAACGAAAAATTTTGCAAGGGAAGGAAAACTTTCTTCACCGTTTCATTTGTAATTGCGTTGAAATTACTAAAGGATTCATGAGATTGTTGCAGAAAGATGCCCCTTTCATCTAGGATGCAACTGCTCAGCGCTCATTTGATGCTCTTAAGCATGCCTTAACAAACACACCTCTTTTGCACCCACCAAATTATGTGAAAGATTATATCCTTTATTTGGTTGCTTCTACTTCCACTATTGCTATGGTGTTAGTACAAGAGGATGAATTTGGCACCGAACATGTGGTCTACTATCTGAGTAAAAGTTTGTCAGGTCTTGAACTTGGGTATTCACATGTCGAAACATTGGATTTGGTAGCAATTATTGTCATTCAAATATTTTTCCATTACATTTTGTTACGCACTACCACGGTCATTGCAAACTCTAACCCCATGTACCACATCTTGACTCATCAAGTACTTGGGGGAAAATATTCCAAATGGATTGTCATTCTCCAAGAATTCGATCTCAATTTTACCAAATCAAAGGCTAAGAAATCGTTGGTTTTTGCATAATTAATTTGTGATCTTCCCCATACTAATGAGGACACTGAGCCCAGTGATTCTCTTCCTGATGAATCCATGTTCCTTATTAGTACATATAATCCTTGGTATAGAGATATTCTTCTCTATCTCAAAACCCAAAATTTTTTGCCTAGCATTTCACATGATGAACAACGTCACATTAGACACCACCCAAAGCGCTATCTTATCATTGGTGACACCTCGTACCACTGGGGAATTGATACTATCCTTTGATGTTTCTTAACCCATGAAAAGGTTGAACAAGTTTTAAATGACTGTCACCTTGGAGATTGTGGCGGTCATCTTTATGGGATGGCTACATCCCAAAAAATTCTACGTGTCGGTTATTTTTTCCCCTCCATACTCAAATATTGCATCGAGGCCGTTAAAAATTCCCACCCTGACAGATATTTCATAGGAAAGCACATACCCACCTAGATCCACTTCATCCCATTATCGTTGTCGACCCCTTTTCAAAATGGGGCATCGATTTTATGCAATGTAAGCCTACCTCAGTGAGGTTGCACAGTTATATCATCGTTGTCATCGATTATTTCACTAAATGGGTCGAGGCTATGCCTACATTTCTTAACGATGGCCGCACTGCAACACTTTTTGTGTTCAACCACATCATCACTCAATTCAATGTGCCACAAGCTATTGTAACGGATCATGGATCCCATTTCCAGAACCAGATGATGGGTGAATTACACACCAAGTTAGGTTTTCACCATGACAAATCATCCTGCTACTATCCTTAGGAAAATGGACAAGTTGAAGCCATCAAAAAAGTCCTAAAGACCATGCTTCAATGCATGGTGGGAGCAAACAAAACCTCTTTTCACTTTCAACTCTTCTCTGCACTCTGGTCTTATCGAACTTCAGTTAAAACTGCAACTAGATTTACACCCTTCCAGTTGGTATACGAGATAGAAGTGGTATTATTGATCGAATGCGAGATTCCTTCATTGAAACTCACCGTAGAACTTTTACCCCACACTTTTGTTGAAGAGGAACGATTCTTATATCTGACAAAGTTGGATGAAACTCATCGCGATGTTGCTCTCATCAACAAGATGTATCAAAAACGCATGAAAAATCAATATGATAAGTCCATCCGAACTCGTACTTTCGTAGAAGGAGATATATTCCTCGTCTATGATCAATATCATGACAAACTAGGGGAAGTAAAGTTAGAACCCATGTGGCATGGGCCATATATCATAAAACATGAGTTACAGAGAAGCACCTATGAGTTAGTAGACTATGATGGAATATCTCTCGGTGATCCCCAAAATGGGATTTACCTCAAGAAGTACTATGCATAGAATATCTCTCATGTGTGATTTGTACATAACTGTACTATATACTTTTGACTTGGTGTGTCTTTTCTTTTGTGTGCATGAGTTTTGTCTCAGTTGCTTATACTTTGCTTTGTGATTGAATGTGCAAATGAAATCATCCTTTCCCATTTGTTTCGGGTTTGCGGATGGTGCTAATCGACATACCCAGAACATCGCTTCTGCAACTTTGGTCATCTACCACTATGGTGAGTTAGTGATTTCGAGAGGAATTTTCCTTAGATCTGCAACCAATAACGTTGCAGAGTATCATTTCGTCATCGGACTCTTAACTGAAGCCTCTTCTCTAGGTATATCTCAATTGATTATCAACCTCGACTCCCAACTCATGGTATGTCAACTAAATTGTGAGTACGATATTCACAACTCAACTTTACTACGTCTCCATCTGACGGTTCGTTGTCTCGAAAGAGATTTTGAATTTCTTGAGTACAGACACATATCGAGAGAACTCAACACGATCGCAGATTCATTAGCGAATTCATTATGCATGGGTATGGAGACCCATGTTTTTCCTTGTTATGTACTTTTGTATGATGTATTTCAAATGTTTTTTGCTATCATGCATATATATATATATATATA
>SNQJ01S0009093.1:153100-163313 GCA_010110895.2 Picea sitchensis | reverse complement strand
GTTATCATCTTTCATACCTGATGCATCCCACTGTATGTCCTCGGGAAGTACCAAGTCAGAACTGCCTCTAAAATATACCCCAACATAGGGGAAGTCC
Organism: Picea sitchensis; assembly: GCA_010110895.2. Taxonomy (NCBI): domain Eukaryota; kingdom Viridiplantae; phylum Streptophyta; class Pinopsida; order Pinales; family Pinaceae; genus Picea; species Picea sitchensis. The sequence goes on along the minus strand of SNQJ01S0009093.1, from coordinate 163,216 downwards.
TCAATCACCACCAGCTACCTCCTCCACCATGTGAAGAAGTCAGCAATGAATCTGAAATTCGAGGGCTCATTCCCAAACCTGGGGGAGAGACTGGTCCACCTCTCCATGTGAGGCTCGGTCACAGGACGTGCTATCATTTCAACATGTGGCTTCATCTGGGGAATCCTCTCTAGGAAAAATGAAACCAAGAAAAACCATATCTTAATTGTTTTCTCCTGCCAGTTCTACATTTGTATATCTACTCTTTAACATTCCTCAGGAACCCTGCACTCCAGTTGAACAATGTTGTTTCCAAACACTATATAGTGTAATAGATTTGGGACTTTGATTCAAGATGAGAACTAGTTCTCCCCACCAAATTGGTGATGGTGAATAGGATGGATCGAAGTAATATATCCCTCACATATTTTATCACGATCCTTCCTCCCACCAAACATGACCCTGATATGCAGCATTCGGCAACATATACCTCAGTTGATCGCAGAGTATCCAAATCTCTCGACAAGAGTATGGGTGCCCCTCTCCTTGAGAGCCTCGTCAAAAAGTATACATCGTCCATCTCAATCTCAAGCATATGTGGCCCTATTCAGAACACTTTCTCAGCATCATCCCATAGACCAATCAAGTATTCAAGCAATAGCACTTCTTTCCTCATGCTCTGAAGTTTGAAATACTTGAGAAAGCTACAATTGCGTAAATCTTCCCTCATTTGAGTGTCTTGAAGAGCGGCGATGTCATCAAACTCATGCTCGTGTTCTTTCCACTCAATCATGGCTAGTTATGGATGAAACTTGCAAATAAATCAATCAATCATCATTAGTTAAACCCTCAATGAAAGAAATTGCCTCCTTTTAGTCTAAAAATCAAAAAACAATTGAGTTCTACGCCTAGCGCTCCCTCAAAGAAGCTAACAGAGCACTAGCACCCCCTCAACACGCACACTAGGGTGTTGAAATCAAGATCGGCGCTCCCCTCGATGCCTTGAAGGAGCGTTGATCCAGTTCGATGCTCTAGGGATTCCTATGGAGCCTAGAACACCTAAACTATAGGCTGAAATGCAATAAAAAGGCATGAAAAAGGATGAGGATAAGGAAACAACCAACCTTGTATGAACGGTTCTGAAAATGGTCGCCCACATCTTCTACAATCAATGCTCGAAAAATGCTCCAAAAGAGGTAAAAATCCAAAGACCAAAGGAGAATAGTAAAAATGAATGTAAAAATGAATTTTTGACCTAGTTTGATATTTTATAGGTTTAATTTGGTAATTTCTCCTTATTATAAAGTCAATTTTTTGGTTTCTTATCATTTTTCGAGAAATTACTAATGTCTTGTGACCAGAACAACTTGATTTTACAGGAATTAGAGTAGAGTTCTTTCGATGACCTTGTAACACCAATGAGCTTAGTCTTTGTTCTTTCTCATGCTCACAAATACATGAGAATGTAACCAAATATACTTTTATCACTTTTTCTAACTTGTAAGGGTTATGCGAAAAAAGAACCCCCTGGAGTCTCCTTTAATCTCTTTTCAGACTCTCTAAACATGAAAAGATTGTCGAGTGATCTTGCTTCCTTTCACACTCGTTAAAAGGTTCAAAAGGGCGTCTTCCGAGTAATATTTTATCACTTTTTCGGACCTCGGAGACTAAAATTATGAAAAAGGACAACCCTGGAATCTCCTTTAAGTTCTTTTCAGACTCTCTAAACATGAAAAACCACCAATTTTTCCTTCTCTAGACTCATTAAACTACACATTGAAGGGACCATATGGGGACGAACCCTTACTTCTTCAAGTTCTTTAAACAAAGGAAGAGGAACTAACCGAAGGTGAGTTATATCGATCATGTGTTATCCTCCTCGAGCTCATTAAATTAAAAGGAGGTACTCATCTATGTAGAGGGGGGCGTGATTGAAGGAAGTGGGTCAAGTTTCTTGAAAAAATTTGTAAACAGCTCTTGCAGTCGCCCTTGAACATGGCACTTGTTTTAACCTTCACACTAAAAACTTGGATAATCTGCTAAACCTCTGCACTAAACCAATCCTATGAGTCTTTCCACTCCTTTGAGCCATCTAAATAATGCCTCAACACTCGCTACATTATGTTTTGGTCCACTCTATGTTTATGCTGCCAAGTCTCATGTCGTGCCTCAGCCTTCAAGGGAAGTATCCACCTTGAGATTCAACCATCTACAAATTTACTAGTTTCCATACCCGTGTCATTCTATGTTCATATTCTATATTTTATCACTTTCCTATGTCATTTTCGGGTCGATGATGGGGGATACATCAAGGCCCTCCTTTGACGAGTCGTTTCTTGTCGACTTCAACACATCATTTTTGAATTAGACTTAGAAACCAATTAATACCTTGGGATGTGCATGCCTCAATGGAAAGCCTCCTCACTTCTAAAAGTAGGTTTACATCATTGACTCCTGATTGGATGATTCCATGAATGTTCGGCATCGGCTCATTTATTCACATTCGTTGGAATGTATTAGGGTACCTTGGGATTCATTGACATCATTGGTGATTTCCATCGCACTTGTTAACGGTATACCTCAATGACCAGTAATCAAGTGGTTTCTACCATGTTCGACATCAAAACATCTATTCACATGGTTATATTTGTATAACACCGGGATTGGGACGAAGACCCTAGGTTGAGTATTCATTATGATTTATGTTTTTTCCAGGATGTGAAGGAAGTCATTTGAGCATGTCGGTACTTATGTTGTCACATAGATCCACGTTGTATTGGTATGTGTCTATGTTTTATAATCTCATATCTCCACTGTGTATTTTGCGTGGCTACGATCAGTTCATGTCATAGAAGTGTGGATCCACATTGTATCTCTGGCGGCCATACCCTTAGTCAATATCATCATGGATCTGCAGTGTATTTATTGGCGGCCATACTTTAAGTCATTTATAGTTCGAGCATAGGTATGCATGCCTCGAGATTGGAACGCATATTAACATTGTTTTATGGTTGTCTATATCTTCTACCAAGTTCCCCGGCTCCATACCCTTGCTTCGAAGCATCTACAAAGTGTGTCGTCCATCAACTTTCATTTTCTGACTTCACACTTTGGAGGGAAATTTATTACACATAAAAATTCCTCACTTCGACGATGTCACATTCTCATTGTCGTAAGTGTCGTAAGTGTCTCTTTGTTGTAAGTGTCACATTCTCTCCACATAAGTGTCACATCACAAACAACACCATGAAAACACTTGATACAACCCCTAAAACATGTTAGAAGAAGAAGCCCCATCATTTGACATTCGGAACAAAGTGTTTTTCTATGAGAATTGGTCATCTTGGAAATTTTTGGAAGATCAGCGCTCCCCTTCTCATATACAGGGAGAGCTAGCACTGTTTGTCTGTCTAGAAGGTAGTGTTGTAGCACTTTGTTTCCCATTGTAAGGGAGCGTCAAATTGGTTGAGAAAATATTGCAAGAAATCCCCTTTTTCTCTAAAGATAGTTATGGATGGATTAAGTTGGTTTGGCTCGAATATAACCCTCGGGATGCATCTAAGGGAGATATCACAACTGATGGAGTCATATCCTCAACTAATCCCAAATATAACCAAGGTGGTTGAGCCTCTTAAAGCCTATAAATGGAGGCATTCTCATGGTGAACAAGAGGGAGAAAATAATCAGCAAAGAATTGTTATTTTGATCGTGGATCTTTCGAGAAAGGGGTTGGACGAGGAGGACTTGGGGAGGTTGTTGCAACATCATCTAAAGATTGTAAGTGTCTCTTTAAATTTCTCATTAATATGCTTGGCTTATTTCCTTCTAATATGTGTTTACATGTAATTGTCTATGCTTGTTTTAATCTCTCATAGATAGATTGGATTTGTCTAATCCATTAGAGTAGGAGATAGTTATGTGTCTCTTGTGATCCATTGTAGGTACTATTCAGAACTCGTGAATTGGAGTAGCGTGGAAAAATTCAAAAGTGAGGTACATCATATTATCCCTCCTTCTCTCTTTTTCGATGGGTATAATTAATCTATAGGAATGGTAGTGTCCAAAGGTAGTTTTCTTTCTTGGTAGGGGGATTTGTTCCCCAAGGCAAGATTCACCTGTCCGCGGGAAAATTATTTTGTAACAGTCTCCCATGGGGAGGATGAGTGCTCCAGTTATACAAGCATTGAGGTTTCTATTTGTGTATAGAATATGTGAACAAAATTAGTTGTCTTGATTGTGGCTTATGTGTTGCAGCGAGAAGTTTACCACAGCAGAGACATGTTGCAACAGGAGATATAGTATTTCCAGAGACATGTTGTAGCACACGTGAGTTACAACATGGATGTGTGGTAGTCGAATACATGTAGTCATATATGTGTTGCAGCAGAGGACTATAATAGGATGGGTGTTGTAGCAAGATGTAAATTGCATCATGAGGATAGTTGAGTTGCATAATTTGGATGTGTGTTGCAATAGAGGCATATCATAGTAGGAGACGACTTTCACTAGAAGACATGTGACCAAAGAATATGTATTGTGACAGGAGATGTATTGCAACACAGGTGTTTCTCCATAGGAAACATGTTACAGAAGAGAAGGTGTGTTGCAGCAAGAGAGAAGGTTGCAATAGGAAGCATGTGGCGGTAGGAGAGGGAAAGTTGTTGTAGAAGAAAAGTTGGTGTAGAGGGAGAGTTCTTGGAGAATGAAATTTGGAGCAATAAGTGAGTTACAGCAAAAGGAAAGTCGCAGCAGGAGGCAAGTTGCAGAAAGAGGTAATTTGCAACATAAGGTGAATTGTAGCAAAATAAAGTTGCAACTGAAAGTGAAACATGGTAGAAGGGAAGCAGACATGGATGCATGAGAACAGCGACACAACCCAAGGGGTTGTGGCATGATCAAATTGAAAGAAAACAAATGTAGCAATGAGGAAGAAGTATTATGGCAGTCGTGATTTCTATTACGCACAATTGAAGAAATGTTTCATTACGAACGCACTTTGATGGCAGGGGCGGATGGCCCATTGCATCACTCTTCAATAGATTCCACATTGGTTCCATATTGGGTTGGTCCAATGGATGATGTCATGTAGAATAAGTTGACATATGTTGAGATTTGAACCTTTGAGTCCTTGACCATTGTGAGAATTTCCTCCCCCTTCATATTCTTTTGTGGGATATTAGCCATAAAAGTAGTAGCTTCTCTTTCATTATTGGTGATGTTTTATAGACACCCTTAAACTAGAATCAAGCATTAGTAGTTAATATTTAAACAAATTTTCTTTCATTAGTAAACATTTTTTGAATTCATGTTAATACCTATAGTGAATTTCTTAGTTAGTGTATTAGTTAGTCAAGTTGTATTGGAGAGTTTTTAATTTGTAGTTAGTACAGTAAGAATTCCTACATCCTATAAGAAATAATACTTATCTTAGATATTGAGGAGCCTCCTTGAAGTAGAAATACATTTTCCAACTCATAAGAGGAAGTGTGGACACTTGCGTTTATGCCACTTCACTTTTTTAGGAGACCGATAGTTGAGTGATTAGACAAATTCCATTGTTTTCAAAACATTCACATTTAGAATTTTCTTCTTATATAATGATTTAATAAATTGATTAGTTATTGTTAGTAGAGCCTAGTTTACTTAGAGAGAGATAATTCTTTACAAATTAACTTGTACCATAATGATTTGTCTATAACATTTTTTTATCAAAAACATGTATAAATATTGAACATAATAGAGAGTTGAAATGGATTATATTCAAAGGTTAATTAATTTCATGAAATATGTCTAGAGTGTTGCATCAAGAGACACTTCTTAGGGAAAAACCTTAACCCCTCTAGAAGCTAGATTTAAATTGGGCACTATCTCTCACATGTAGGGCTTTGAAACTCATACCTACAACAACCACTGCAACAAACAAAGATTGCCAAGAAGGGATTCTATCATAGTGAAAGGGAATGCCAAATAATAACAAAAGTTAGAAATGACCTTTTTTTTTGTTTGCTAGTTTGTCTATGACCTGTGGGACTAGCCTGTGGCTAAGAAACCGTGACTCAGGGGCATCTAAGCTATCAAAATCACCCAGGGATCACACTCGGCCTAAGCCACACCAACCCTTAACATGGTTGGATTTTTTGTCCCCGCATGTTTCAAAACGGTGGCTTAATGTCACGGAGTGTCTTAACAACATACTCCATCATTGTATGTCCTACACCTCGGGGACTAAAAGTTAGGAATGACCTTACTTAACAGTATACGGGCATTATTTTTCCATTTTGTGCTTTTAGATCTAGGTTGAGAATTGGGTTGTGCACAAAGAGCATAAATTTTGTTTATATTACTACCCCCATAGAAAATATTTGTAGAAATAGGAGGCAACGACATGTGGCTTTGATTTTGAGGGATGGTTGGAAAACTTGGAATTTTAGATTCCACAAAAGGGGGTGAAAAAGGTGTATTAAAAGAATTTTTCCCAATTCCAAGTGTTTTCATTCTATATTTATTCTTTTTTGCTTGGTTTTAACATCATTAGGGGTTCTATGGCCAAGTTTTTCTAGTGTTTAATGTGTTAAACGTTAAGGACATGTGTATTATCATGCTTGAAATATCTGCCATGTAGTATTTAAACTTGTGTATTCCCCCACTATAGGGAGTGTTGCAAAATGTAGATTTCAGCTTAACACCCTCCGAAATTGCAAAATTTACATTTCAACTTAGTTCCTTCTAGAATATTTTAATAGTAAATCCATGCAAAATCCTTCTCCCATGGTATTTTCACTATTTTGGTTTAAGCTTATGCCATTGTTATGATATACGACCATATACAAATTTTGTGGGAAGGAAGTTCACTCATAGTTTAAAATTATTGATTTATAGATTTTTCCAACGTAGAAATTAGGCTTGTTATGACATGGATAGTCTTGAAATTCTTGAAGAAAAAGAAAACCATAATAGAACCCTAAATAAAATGCATATAACCCATAAATATAGTAAAACAAATACCAAAATAGTTCCTAAAACCCTATCAATAACGAAGAAATGCCTTTTAGACCATGCCAAAATGTACATTAGGCACAACATGGTTATCTACCTTAGTAATGAGTAGTAGTATTGGCATTAAATATTTCAACACCAAAATAATTGTTTTAGCTATGAAAGTAGGTTTCATATTATAAAACTTCTAACATACATGGTTGTTAGTGATAGTGGAAATTTTCTAGTACTAGGAATGAGCTATATCATCCTATAGGTTTTTGTCATAGCCCTAGAGTCTCCATATTCAAGAACTTCATCTATTTCTATAGATTTAGATGAAGCCCATTGCCACTTTGCTACTTCAATATCTTCAACCTTTCTTCATCTTTTATTCTCCATTTGGTTACCAACTTGTAAAACTTATCTCTATAAAATTCCCCTCATCCTTATGAATCAACTTATACTACAATGAGTTGTCTACAACTTTTTTTACCAAAAACATGTATAAATTTCAAACCCCCAACAAAGAGTTGAAACTAATTATATTCTAAGGTTGATTACTTTCACGACATATGTCTAAGTTTTCATGTTGAGACATCCTTCTTAGGGCACAATCTTGAATTTGGTCTAGAAGGTTTGTGCAATTGGCCATACATTGATCGATTTACATTGCAACTAGACCATTATATATATGTGTTGTGCATAACATATGCCCTAAACAGCACCTTGGGTTTTTATGTTTATTTTCCCTTTTTTGGTATCTTCATTTAATTACATCCATATATGTTTCTACATATATTGTCACTAGACTTTGACTTTCCATCTCCACCTGAGGTTGAGAGATCTTATTTTTCATCTAGGATGGTGATTTCACCCTTAGGTGTTCCAGTTTCTATTGGATCTACTTACAATGAGGTATTCTTTTAAGTTAATTTGGTTTTAAAATGTGAAATGTCAACTATTTTTTGGTTCAATTTTCATGTTTTTGTACAAATTCAAGCATATCACATGCATGTATGCAACTAATGGTATGGATATTCCATGAACCACTCTAAGATACATACACTACACCATTTGGCACAATAATTGTTTCGACCATGTCATATTGGAATCAAGTAAAACAAACATTTTGTTTTTATATTCCAGTGTTTCCTTTGTACTCATATATTATTTATTTATTTATAGCTTTCAATTTTGCAGTATATGGTATGGTTTATACCTGGCCGCTTTGGTGTTACATCTCCTACTACCATGACACATAGTCAGATAGTACATTCAAGTATTCTTTTTTTTAAGTTGAGGAAGTAATTTCATTATATTGTAGAACTTCCATTGGGTCGAATAATATTATTCATAATACATGGTAGGTGTTGTTCATGTCTAGCTTGCACTACCAACTTAAACATTTCCAATTCCTCTAGCTCTGGGCATTGCAACTTATGTCAACGTGTCCCACATGTAGGTATTGCATAACACTTTTAATGTGTTTAATCACAATATGCTAGATACATGATATGGTTAAATTTATTGTTGTTTTAAAAAATAATCAACTAGAGTTGCACCTTGTGTTTCCAAGCTCCAATGGGAATTCTTACTCGTCCACCTCATCCTTCCCTCGATATAGGATTTCTTATCAGCATCACTTAGGTATTGAACAAGTAAATTTGTCTATTGGCATGTCTATTTTTCTTAAAATGGTGAGGTTATGCCTCTAACTAGTTCAAGGCATGTTGTTTGTATTCGTTGACAAAATTCCATCATCAATCACCATCATCATGCTTTTAAAGGCCATTGGATGGCCCTTCTAGTCCAACAATACCTACAAGTATTATTTCCTCTTCTATATTGTCTCATTTCCAATGTTGCAGCTACCACTGATGCATTGGTCGTGTTACATTAACGACTATTGAACCTACCATTTTGGTATTGGAGCAAGAGGTTCAAGCCATGACTCCACCTCCTATCTAGGAAGGCCAATCTCCAACATTATCTCAGATTTTCTCAATTATATCAAAAGTTTATGAAGTTATTTTTGTGCAAATGTGGATTTCATTTTAAGTGTTAGAATATTCCATTAATTGATTGTATGTAAATTTTGTAGGTAAGAATCACAAAGGGGCTTGAGTCTAGGAGGAGGAAACTACCTATGATACTTGTCATATCTGCATTGATTTTTTGTTATATCAATGTTGAGATTTTGTTATTTTCACTTGTAATTTTATTTTGTAATTTTGTTGATATTTTAAATTCTAGAAAATTACTTTATAAATGTTGTTTCAATTCCACTTCATTTCCAATCTCCAAAAATGTGCAACAATCATTGACCCTAAAAACCTTAGGTTTCTCGACCACAAAAATGTGGAATATCACTTTTGGAGATGCCTCTAGAAGTGGTGAGGGTGGAAGAGGACAATGAATGCCTCCATTTTCCATTTCCACCAAGTGGATTGTGTACATTATGCCCTAGTTTCCATTTTGTAATTTAGGTATGAGTTTTCCATTGGGCATGAGTTTCCATTATGTACTTGGATATGATGTCACATTTTGTAATTAAATGTACAAGTGGTAATTTTTGAATTTATTATTATGTTATGATGCTATGATGTTTTGTACACTTGGTAATTGAATGTTATGATGTTATGGTGGTTTTTTTAAAACTATTATTATTTTTGTATGTTAGATGACTCAATTATTATCCTAAAAGGTCTTCAACCAAGCTTATACATGTCCTTCTACACAAATACAAGTGACAATGAAATAACATATATTTCCATGTGGAAGAACATTTCCATTTCAACTTATATTACCTTTAGCATTTGCCATTGGGTACTATAAGTGTGGTGATTTCAATTATACTTAAGGTCTACTATACTAAAGACTTTAGCATGAACAACTTCTCAATGATGCAACTCATACTTCCCTTAATACCATCATTTAAAAAACAACTAATCATCTAATATGTGTGTTCCTTTTGCACCTTAGACTCATACATCTAGGCATACCAAACACTTCTTTTAGGTAACCTTTTATCTATGCATTTTGAGTCCCTCGTGCAAGTTTTTCTTGAAACAATATGTTGCCATCAATGAGATTTAATGCTTCATCACATAATTGAGTTTAATATGTTGTTGTATCTGTTGAAATTACTAATACAACTGA
>SNQJ01S0009093.1:101183-141095 GCA_010110895.2 Picea sitchensis | reverse complement strand
ATATGGAGTCAAGAATGCAAGTTTCATGGAGAGAAAAGGAAAGAAAAATACCTAATAATTAATCCCTAGGGTAGCCCACTACAAACCCTAGGTGTGAACCCTTTAGGAGAGAAAATCATGGTAGTCCACTAGAAACCCTAAGAGGTTGGCCTATGTATTCTAAATACCTATAGCAAGAGATCAAGATGGACTTTGGTCAAAACCCTAGATTAATCCACTACAAATCTAGAACCTTGACCTATAATAATAATATTAGGGTAGTCCACTACAAACCTAGAATGTTGACCTATCAGAATAAGACTAGGGTAGTCCACTACAAACCCTAGGAATACCCTTGTGTCCTTTAACAAGATTGAAATGAATGGTAACAAGGAAGGGTAGTCCACTACAAACCTTCTTGTGGTTTCAAGACAAAGGTTTATCTAAGAAAATATAAGATAACATGAAATTATCAGCACTTTGATAAAACATTTACTTAATATATCAAGAATTAACCATCAACTACTTGGAAATAGCACTTAATAGGAAAGATCAATGAGCATCAATCAAACCCTAACCATGAAAAATCATCCATAAAGCTTGAAAATCATTCACAAGATCATCTCCAAGAAGGTGTGTATAAGTAATCCATAGTGATAGAGAAAGATAGAAGACAAGTGCAGTAACTCTCCACTAGATGAGTTAGGATTTACAACTGAGGCAACCCTCCTCTATACATATATTAGAAAACCCTAGCACCTCGTCTCTCTAAAATCCCTTAAAACATAATAATCCATGGTACAAGGTGGATAGTTCTCAATTTGACCCCCAAAATAACCCCCTAAATAAAAATTCAATGTTAATACATCAAAACGTTCTCTCAAAATTCCACATGTGTGAGTGTAGAGGCCCACAAGAAGGTGAAATCATCTCCTCAAGGGGCATAAAGGCTCAAAAAGTCACATCCATCTCAAATAGGTGCAAATAATCATCAAAATTCATGTCCCCTCATCAATATGGTGACATTTCATCATCATCAAAGTGCCAACTCAACATGCATGTACAAGGTCGGCTTAAGAAAAAGTAACACCACACTCAAGCATGATGTCATCCTCATACGTGAAATGCCCCAAGTTATTAGGGTGACATGATGGTGGATAAGGACTCCATAACCTCTTCGAGTATGTGTATCATCCTCGTCTAGTGCAATGGAATCCATCAAAACCCTAACATCCTCATAGGGGTCCAACATCCATGGTGTGGCTTTTATTCCATTTCAGTGACACGTCGAGCCACATCTGCAACACCCTAAGCAACCATTGCAATTTCCAAGGTCTAAGCGGTGTTGGAGGGTGTCCAAAGGCATGATAAATCATGAAGTAGCTCAACACTCATCATCAGGGGCTCAATGTCCTCCATACAATGTGCAAGGCCTTGGGTATAATCACCCAAACATCCTTCACATGACCATCTCCAAGGGTACATCATCATCAAGCAAGGCTCAGAGAAGTCAAGTGAAACCAACCATCATGGATACAAGAGTCATTAGAACCATACAAAGTAAGCCATGATCTAATAAAAAATCCATGTAAGCAATTCACATTAGGTATCTTCTTCAAACTTCACACTAGCTCAGGTATTTATGCAATTTTCCAAGTTTGGGTATGGGAGGACCATTACAAAACCCTATTAGGTGTGATAGTAACCAAGTAGAGGATTAATTCCTCAAAAAATCATCCAAGTGTAAGTATAAGTGATTGATGTGACATGGGGTTTACTTCATAGTCATGGTGTCATTGACATGCAAGGCCACGTGTGAGTTCATATCCATGAGTGCCTTTATAGAGGGAGCGCTTGGTTCTTGAGTTACCCTTTCCTCAGCACTGTGTCTTTTCAAACCCTTATTATTTCCTTTTGATATTCACCTATTTCTTTGCAAGACCCTTTTTAGGTTTATGCATTTATTTTACTGGGATTCAATTAAGTCCTTTTTAATTTGATATGAATTCAATGCATTAAGACTTGGGGTGATGGTCTCATTGTGAGGGGGTAGATCTAAATTTGATCTTTGGCTTTTGATTTATCATTTTTCATCCCATTTCATTTTCCATTCTTTTACCAACTACATCAACCTCGGGCATTCTAGTCCCTTTTTCTCATAGGAGGATGACGGTACATACCTTTTGGTGTACATGTAACAGTAATTTCCTAAAGATAGTAAAATGGGAGGAATATGGATGGAATGTACTAATTATATAATGGAATGGTATGTTACCCCTATCAAGACCTCCCAGTAGTACCCCTATTCCCCAAGAATGACAATATTGGACTAGGACACATATGATGGCCACCAAGGTGAAACAAGGTAAAAAGCATAACCATCGAGCATCATGATCCATTATCTAACTTCCACCCATGATCCTCACCTAAATTCCTAATGCATTAAATGTAACACGTTATATGAAACAATGGTTAATGTACCTCATGTGTGTTGGATCACCATCATCGGATGAACCATGTTGATCAAGTGAATAAGTTGGGCTATGATGAGGGGGGAGGCATATGAGGTGTCGTTGTCTGTGGATAATGGTAATAATCATCTTTGGGATCACTATCTACAATTGGATTATGGAGAATGATCCCATCTAGTTACCCCTAGGTGAAAGGGGGTAACAAGACCAAAATCCATATATCATATAAAACCAATCTAATGAGAAGTGTGGTCTTTCTATCTATAGCTTCCCATTTTGCAAATGCATCATGATAAGTCAACTTTTTTTTTATCTATCATAATTCCATAAGCCCTTATCAATCAAATAAAGTTACATATTCACTTGTCTTGTATGGAATCAACAAAGAAAGTGGTATATTCACTAGGAAAATATGGATTGCTCTATTACAAACATTTCCATCGCATTATGGTTAAGAAAGTGTTATTACTATTATTTTTTTCTTGATTGAATAAAAAGTGTAACGTAACAATATCAACATAAAAAAACAACAAAATCAAGAGGAACAAAACCATGTAACTTCCATGCATCACAAAATTTTATTATTCTCATACATAATTCGAATATGGTCTAAACTTTTATACGAAAATTACATAGAGTTTCCACCTCAACATCCTAAATATTATAACACTTAACCAAATTGTGATTATAAATATGATTACACTTAATTAATTAAACTAACTCATATTTATTACCCAATAAATATCTTGAAAAAAAATTATATATAGAAGTTGGGTTGAAAGTTGAGTGGAGGCACCAACACCATCAAATTTAAGAAAACAAAATTACAAGTTCTTGCCAAATTTTCTATGTTGCACGTTAATATTGAAGTATCTTTAACAACAAATGTCAACAAGAAATCTTAGCCCATATGTTGTTGTTAGCCCATATGAAAGGCAAAACTTAGAAAACCCTACCTTAGGAGCATGTAGATAGTGTGCTCACTTTAGCCATGCCCAAACATGCTTGCAGGAGATTAAAGAATAGATTTCTTCTAAACATTTTGGCTTTTATGCCCATGGGATCAATTCTCTATATGTCCCTATATAGCTCTAGGATGTGAGTGGAAACTCACCATAAAATAAAAATCATAACTCAAAATGACAAACTATCGATTCTATTGGAATTTTTGACATTACAGTATAGAAAGGGACACCCCTATCCCATGATTCCATGGCATGAATCTTGTTTTATTTCATGGTTCTTAAAACTAGGGTTTTTTTTACTAAGAGGCAATGTAAATTTTGCATTCACGGGTCAATTTTTTTTTTAAATACCTAGAGAGTGTGTAGATAGAATTCTCATTTTTATACTTCCTAAATACACTTGTAGGAGCTTATGTAACTCATTTTTTCTACATGGTTTGGTTTTTATGCCCACGTGACCAATTCGTCATGTGTCACTATATGGTTTTGGAATCTGAGTTGCAACTCACCATATAATGAGAATCATGACTCATGTCGATGAAATGTCGATTCATTGGAATTGTGACATCACATTACAATAAGAGGTACCCATGTATTATTATTACATGGCCCAAATCTTGTTTTATTCGGCGATTCTAAGAACAAAGGTTTTGATCGATAAGAGGCAATGAAATTTTTGCATTCAAGAGTCAAGTTTTTGAAATTTTTCCTTGAGATATGTGGATAATGTGCTTACCTAGACCATGTCAAAACTTGATAGAAAGAGCTTATAGAATTCATTTTTGTTGCACAATTTGGTTTGTATGCCCCTAGGACCAATTCACCATGTGTCCTTGAATAACTTTGGAATATGAGTTGCAATTTTCAAAAAAGATAAAACTAGGACTTAGATAGAAAAACCATTGATTTTGTTGGACTCGTGACATTGCATTAAATCTAGGGGCACACCTATCCCATGAGTCCATGACCTGAATCGTGTATTATTCGATGATTCTCAAAACTAGGCTTTTGCTCAATAATAAGCAATGCAAATTTTGCATTCAATGGTCATTTTTTGAAAAAAAATACCCCAAGATTCAATGATAAGTGCACTCATATCGACCTTGCCAAAACACACTTTCAAGATCTTACAAAACTCATGTTTTTACACAGTTCAGTTTGTATGCCCCAAGGACCAATTTGTCATGTGATCCTAATTAAATGGCTCTGGGATACCAATTGTAACTCTCCATAAATGAAAATCAGTACTCGAATCAATGAACCCTTGATTATTTTAAAATCATAAAATTGCATTATAGATATGGGGGCCCTTGTACCATGAGTCGATGGTCCAAACCTTGTTTTATTCGAAAATTATTGCACTAATGTTTTTCTTAATTAGAGGAACTACAATTTTGCATTCAAGGGTCAGTTTTTGGAAACTCTTCCCTGAGAGTGTGTAGATGAAGTTATTACCACAATTTTGCAAAAAACCACTTGTGGGAGTTTACATAACTTATTTTTGTTTTATAGTTCGGTTTTTATGTTTTTGGAACCAATTTGTCACGTGTCCTTAAACCAATTTGTCACGTGTCCTTAAATGGATCTAGAATGCAAAGTGCAACTTGGCATAAAACAAAACCAGGACTTGAATCAATGAATTGTCAATTTCATTGGACTCATGAGATCATAGTAAAATGAGGGGCACACATGTCGTATGATTTCATGACCTAGGGAAACGTAGCTTTTGCATTCAAGGGTCAAAAAATGTAGACCAAATATGAGCATGGATGTAATGCCCCATATTGTTTAATTAAATTAATAACAAGTAAAAAAGATAAAAATAATAATAATAACATGAGGATAATAATTGGTAGTCTTAATAAAGCAACTAATTTATTAATAAAGGAAAAAGGTAAAAAGAAGAGAAATTACTAAAAATGAATAAATAAATAAAAATTAAATTAAGAAAAAGTTAAAAGTCACATGATTAATACTTAATGACAAATGGAATCTATGCATGGAGATTTTTCCATGGATGGTCAAGAAGAGTTCTATATAATGAAGGTAGAGAAGAGAGTGTGACATATTTTGCTTGGGCAATTGATGGAAATACTTAGAAGTTCGCATATGTAGTTGATTGAGGGCTCAAGGGCTCTCACTTGTATTAACTAAGGGGTTGTTTTGGAGAGTCATCCCCCACACTCGGTTGCGGTCAGATAGATCAAAGTTCAAAGCGCGTCAATTTGCATTCACCTGCATTATGAGTGAGTTGATTTTTACAACTCTCCAGTAAAATCCTCTCCACTCACTGCTCACGTGGATTATGCAATTACTAATTAAATTTTCTTTACTTTTATATGTCAATGGTTATGAATTTTTTTGTATAATTTGGTATGATTATTTGAAGTTTAATCCATTACATATGGTATTCAAGTATGGTTACAACCCTTGAGGCCTATGAACCCTCACACAACCATATACACCAATATAAGAGCATATGAGGTAGAGTTGTAGTAAGTATTTGTTTGAATGCCTAATTTTGAGGAATGGTCAAGTGATTTGTTCATTAAATGAAATAATGGCATATTAGCTAAGTTTCCCATTTTAGTATAATTTAATACTACTGTATTCTTCTAGCTGAGAAAATCCATCAATCTTATTACATGTATTCAATTAACCTATATTTGGTATCTTACATCACGGTACCATCCCAAGAAGCCGGGAAATGGCATGGTTGAGCAATCTTCAAATGGTGGAATGCTTAGAAATATCAATGAAAATATTCTCATTCCTCTAATCTAGTAAGTCTTGAAAACCTTCAGTGCGATTTGGGAAAAAAAATAGAAATCCAGCTATGTATTGGTTATGGTTGGCAAGGAATATAAATGCAAATCAACAAGTGGAAAATCATGTTAGGTTGCTAGTTACACCAAAAATAAGAAATTTAGTGTTAAAAAAAGGGGGGTCATAAAATAGAATGGTGGATGTTTGATCGCACTTACATGCTAGGGAGAGCATTGTACTACCATGTACACTATATCTATTTTGTCTAAATTTATCTTTCACACACGCATAAATTCGTCCTCCAAATATTTATTATATTCACAGTGTTGTTGTACGAGATATTTACAATTGGGTTCACATCTAAATCATTTTTTATTTAGCCATGCATGCATCGATGCAACCTTACCTTGATCTCACTTCCATGTGTAGAAGAGGGTTGCAGTGGGTCTAGGAATAACAACAATAATGCTATTACCTCCTTGGCTTGTTAATTTACTTGTCAACCAGGGGTTCGTACAAACTTAAGAGGTGTTATGCAAACTATATGCAGAATGCACTGACAACAGTATAGGTTTGTGATTGATCAAGGGGTAAATGCATGAAACTTAAGCAGGAATCTCAATTGCAGAAAATACTTTAAGCTACTTGCATGAATAAAAGCATGTCAAATTCAAAGAATAGTTTATCTATATTTAGTAAAAGAGATCTATCCTACTGGTATGAAAGAATGCACAATGAGCTATGAAGAGGATAAAGTAATTATAAATCATGGAAACTAAATTTATTGCATAACAAACAAATTGCATCAAAGAAAATGAACTATTGCATGAACCAAATTATGCCTAACCCTTGAGCCAATATCAAGCCAGATGTTATCTTATTTTCTATTGCTAATCTCATGAAAAGATGAATGAGAAAATTAAGAATCTTGAGCTCAAATAGTCATACAAGAAGTTTCTATAGGAACTGTAACAATCCTATAGGAAACTCCTACATGATGCCAAAAAGAGTCTTAAGAAGTTAGTAGAAGTCTTCCAAAGCATTGACAAAGCTAGACTAAAATATAATGAAATGTAACTGATGTTTTTAGCCTTGATAAGATACCCTTGATCATCCCAATAGGCTTCCAACCCTTTCTACATATCTACATGGGAATCCCATGCTAAATATACGGTGGTGGATTCTTGCTCATGGTACCCCTTGACCTTGATTGTCTTGTCCCATTCCTCCTCATCCCTCTCCTTGTTGATGTCAACCATTGGTGCTATAGGAAGAAGGAGAGGAAGGTTCATTCTTAGTCCAATCCACTTTGTTTTCAATTTCCTTAATGTCTCTTCGTACCAAGGTGTTCTGATGAGAGTAACCAACAGAGAATTGGGAGAATGGGGTTCTTTAATCTGCAAGTTGTGGGGCAAGAAGTGCCACCTCTTGTGGAAAGATTTTATTGCCTCCTCACCCAAGAGAATCATCGTATCATATAGGTGAACCATTACTTCTATTTTCTTGGCTATCCATATTGGAACTATTTCTTTGTTTTTGGAGAGGTTGGTATGGCTTGTTATGACATCCCCTGGCCTAGTTTCTTCAGATCTAATCCATAATGGGCTCTAAAATTCATCCTCCTTGTACTTTTTTATCTGTATTTCCATCATCTCTTCATGTCTTAACCAAGATGAAAATGCCATCATCTGAACATCCCCTACATATGGATTTGGGTTCCATTTTTAGGGGTGTGGGAGGATGATGTTGTGTAAGTAGAACTCACACATCCTTGTCGTTTCTTCCATGTTACAATATTGGTAGGCATCCAAGAAATATTTGGGAGTGTCAAGGTTGTATATCAATAGATGTGACAAATTTTCAATTTGATTTTTGTGTCATTGCTCCTTAAGGAACAATGCATATACCCTAGCAGGTTTCTTGTACTCCAACATCTCTAGGGACACCTTGGCTATGGTATTTATTGTAGATTCCATGATCTCCATCTTCTCATTTATGTCAGCCAACTCTCTCTTTTCTTCATCCAATTTTTGTTTTAGTTTTTGATTATCCACCCTCATGTTTTTCCTATATTCAATTTTCTACATGGTCGTTATCTGAAATTTCTCTTGTAGATGTTGAAGTTGCTTCTCCATTTCTTAAGGGGCTTCCTCTTTCTACTTTCCTTTGTTTTTGTCTTGCATCCTCTTTCATTTTATAACTTCAAATTTGGATTTCTCCAATTCTATCAAGGCAGCATTAAAGAATCTTCTTCATTGGTTTGTTAGTTTTGAAAGTCCCTTCAATTGGTAGTGGCTTCTCTTATGTGCTTGTTGTTTCTCCTTGCGGTGATTTTCCCTTGGATCCTTGCAATCCTTCTAGGCTAGGGGAGTCATTCAAATCCTCAACTTGGGATGTAATGGAGAGTGGTGTAATTATATTTGGGTTTCCTTGCTTCTTACTCTTTCTGACCTTGTAGGACCTTCTCCTCCTAGGATGAACAAGTTCAACACTTCTGATTTTCAATCGGATGACATGGGGGGTTCTTAGTGTTTTCGAGGTGTCAGCCACCTCCTTGTCTTCCTATTCTACCTTTTTCTTCTTATTTTTATGTTTCTTGGAGGGATTAGGTCTGCTTATCTTCTTAATTTTATCATCTCTTTATTTTTCTACTTGACTCATCTCTACCTATACCTCCAAGAATGCATGTTGGTCCATGTCCACAAAATATTCCCATAGAGTTATGTGTTTCAATTTTCTTGGGGCATATGATACCATCATCTTTATGAGCCTATGGTGGGCCAATAAATCATGTTTTCCCTTTTTTACCTTGGTGCTCAGCTCCTTCAAATATTTAAGGAGAAATTAAGGGAGACATAAGTTGTTGTATGGTTCTTGGTTGGAGCAATGCATGACTTGATGGAGAAATATGAAATGATATGCATACACTACACTCATCCTCCCCTTACAAGTGACATATTTTATTATGTGATAGGCCACTTATGGCCAAGGGTGAGGGAGGATTTCTCTCTTGATGCCATTTTTAGCTTCTTGTGGCTTTTCATTTGGGTGAAAAAATGACATTTTGGAATTGATGGCCCTTTTTCCTTTCCTCATTATCCCAAGGAAGACCCATTTGCAGGCCAGATACCTTGTTGATAAATGTTTCCTTGACCTTGATCATCGTACCTCTCACTATTGATACATATTCTTATTCTTGGATGTTTTGAAAATTAAGTGAAAATTCCAAAGCAGTTTCATCATCAAATCCCCCTTAGTATCTCAAAGCATTCTAACCAATTGCTTCTCTGAAAAAAATCCATAATTTCTGGATTATCATAAATTCTTGATGGTTCAGTTGGTTCCCTTTTATTGAACCCTGCTCCCATGGTTTTTGGAAATGGTTAGTCACTGATATATAGAAGTTACATGCACAAATACTATTTCCAAGGGAGAAGAATTTTGAAAAGAAAAATATGTGATATTATTTCTTGTAGGAGGCAATGTACAGGAAAAGAAATAAAAATCCAAGCTTTGTTCTTCAGATAGATTTAGTGGTTAAGAGCCAAGGATTTTCAAAAGCAATTACTGATAAAATTAGGGCTTAAAATAAATATGAAGAGCGACATCAAGTGTCAGAGGATATTTTCTCAAGGTGTTTCTATAGGACTGTGTAAAACAGTCTCTACAGGACTGTGCAGTAAAATTTCTACACTATTGCAGACCATTACCTACAAAAATTATTCAGACCTAGAAAATGATGGAATTCATAGGCAAAATTTTAACAGCATTCTAAGGAAAATGCAAGGTAGTGAGAAATTCTTGGTGAGAAGTATTTCGATAGCTACCTTTCTGTAGTGAATCTTTTTCACTAGAGTGAACCTTTTTCTCTAGATGAGTGCTTGCCCATCTATCCCAAATTGATATCTTGCATTCATGTCTCTTTGTGTTGCTTAGAATGTGCCTTTCTGTCTTGGCAACAATTTGAAATGGTGACTATCGTTTACTTACTCTCACTTATGTTTGAATTTCAATTTTAACTCTCGTCTTATACCCAATTGTCAATATGATGGTTGTTGTCCTCATTAACCCACGTGGTTGTGATATTAGATCATTTAGATGATTCTCCACTTGAATGATTTGTCAGTCTCATTCTCCCATGAATCATTCCTCCCCCCTTGACGTGACATTCGAGATCATCCTCATTCTCATCACTCTTAATTGCTTTTATATATATCGACCATGAATAATATGCATGTGTTTAACCTTGTATGTTGGTAAATGAAATTTTAAGAGAGAGGAAATGCATGTGATTACCTTAGGTTACCTTTGTGAGTGCATTGAGTGTTCCATGTCTATTGAAGTGTTTTTTGTTGTATATTGAATTGATGCATATTGTTGGACATTCTTTGCAGGAACAGGGCTTTGTTGTTTTGCTACATGAACATGGTTTTTGTAGAACTAATATAGACTTGTTGTGTGTTTCATTCCTTGTTGCTCGTCCTTTGTAAAGACTTATGTCATTATACCTTCTTGTATTTTTTTGGTTCACTGTAATAATTCCTATAGGATACAGGGGATCCTGTAGAATTTGTTTTATGCAGTCCAGAGGCTGGTATTTTGTTGACGTTGGTAGTGTCGATGGTGATAGTAGTGATGTTGATGTTGATAGTGATGATGTTGGTGTTGATAGTGATTTTTTCAATGGAAACCTGGCTTCTATTTATTAGGAATGATCCTATAGGAATTGATGTAATTGTGTATATTATCTTGTAGATCATTTTTGTTGGAACAAAGGGAGAAAAATGAAAACTTGGGAAATGGATAGTGTAAATTTATGAAGGGAAACAATGATAATTTAAGTATGATAGGATGGATAGTTTTAGGTATGAAAAATGATGAGTGTAATTGCAGAAAAAAATCGAAATGCTTATTGTTTTTTATTTCTAATTCATTGCTTCATGTGCAAATGGTTGTTGAGATGGAGTCCTTTGATACCTGCAAAAAAAAAAAGAAAAAAAATTATAATACCGATTCTTGTTTTTTCTTTTTTTTCTTTCTTCTTTTTTTTTTCTCAGGACAAAGGTACCATTTTTTTATTTTCACGAGTGCCCTTCCTCATAAAGCCTCTGGGAGGTTTTATGGATGAGGAAATTTATTTATTCTCATATCAGAGACCACCTCCATGGAGGTTTTCAATCAAAGACTTGTCCTAGACGCCTCAGTGAGATTTTCATCTAGGTATTTTGTTCATTTTTATTATTTCTTATTTCTTATTATTTGGGTGGATTTAGAGCATCTCGGTTATCAATAACATCCATATTTTGTGTCTTCATTGTTTTCGTAAACTCTTCCCTTGTCAATGGCTTATTGTATACTTTGATCCTGAATCCATTCACTAGCAAGGTAATTCCCTCCTCATATATGGGTCTAATATAGACTAAACCATTATCATGACATATTTCAATTATGTAGGGCCCTGTCCACCCGGTCATCATCTTTCACTTGAAGTCCTTGAATATTGAATAAAAAAAGAGGGCCCAGTCCCCTTCCTTGAACTTTCCATGCTTGGTTTTTTTTTCATGCCAATATTTCCTTTGTAGTTGCACTACTTCAGTGATGAAAAGTTATTTCATCTTGTACTCATCTAAGTCATTTAGTTGATTCAATATTTCTTGATGTGCTCATGGCATATCCATATCCAATTAAGATTTTGCTCTCAAAGTGTGGTATTGAAACTCAA
The DNA here is from genome assembly GCA_010110895.2 of Picea sitchensis. Taxonomy (NCBI): domain Eukaryota; kingdom Viridiplantae; phylum Streptophyta; class Pinopsida; order Pinales; family Pinaceae; genus Picea; species Picea sitchensis. Next base: position 129,192 of record SNQJ01S0009093.1, on the reverse strand, counting down.
TAGGGAGCATGGCGTTCTTACCATAAACTAACTCAAAAGGTGAAATCCATGTGGTAGTCTTTCATGTGATGTTGTATGCCCATATTTATTCTATGATTTTCTTTGACCAGTTGTTCTTATTCATGTTCATTGTTTTGGTGAGGATATTTTCCAATTCTAGGTTGGTGACTTCAGCCTGCCCATTTGCTTATGGATGGTAGGGTGTTGATTTTTTGTGATGTATGTGGTGTTTTTGCATAATTTGTTCAATGAGTTTGTAAATCTGTTGAACCTGCACAGAATACATCTAGATGGGAATTGGCATACACAGTTGCAGAGAAAATAGTAGAAAAGAGAAACGGGAGAGAAAGAATGGAAGAGTTCTCAATAACCAAATGAATAATTGATAATTTACACCTGAAATACTCTTTATAACTCAACTAATGTGCACTGGAAGAGAATCCAATGTGCCATAGTGGTGGTATAGAGTTATCTGGACACACACCAGCAGTTACGGGAGTAAACTCCCACCTAGTCTAGTCTCTCGGGCAGTTACGGGAGTGAACTACCACCTAGTTGAGTTAACTAGTCTATCAGTCTTCAGTTAACTGACTAAATTAGAGTGAAGTGAGGAGGATATCAGGGAATCATGAGTAATGTGATAGTCTAGTGATGATCCCAAGAACAATGCACATTGGTTGGTGATGATCCCCATGTTGCATGGTGACAATACCAATGTAGCATCTAGACTCCACCCAATTGATCAAACTGAAGTGAAAACTGAAGAGAATATTATCCCTAGAGGAATATTCTTCCTAAATTTTAGGAGACTGAATGAAGACTAATAAACATAGGAAAAACCTTAGGAAAAATAAATCCTAGGTCTGTGTTAAGTAACTCCAACACCCCCCTGAACATCACTATCATGAAAATAAAGAATGGGTCTCGACAACAAGGCCATGTTAGGTACCCAAATACAAAAGATACACTGAAATAAAGTGAGGAAAGATGGAAAACCTCATGGGAAACCACCTCAAGGTACAATGTTTGTAAAGAGAACTCACTATGCTTTCGATTGAAGATGCCCCCCCCCCCCCCCCCCCCTCAAGGTACAATGTTTGTAAAAAGAAGAACTCACTATGCTCAGTGAAGATGTATGTCGTTTGTTTTGTTGAAGGAAAAAATTGTAGATCGATGATCCCCTCGTGTACTAAGTCCTGGATGTAGTGCATGTGGATCTCAATGTGCTTCGTCCACTACCTCTGAACTGGATCTCTGCAGAACTTCAGAGTGCTCTGGTTGTCACACCATATGACGATCGACCGATGAAATTGAATGCCCAAATCAGTGAGAAAATGTTGTATCCACATAGATTGGATGGCTATGTTAACTACCCCTTTGTACTCTGCCTCAGCTGAAAATAGAGCAATAGCATCCTACTTCTTTCTCTACCAATAGATAGGTATGGAACCAATACTGATTGAGTAACTAGATGTGGACTTGTGATCAGTGGTATCACCAACCCATTCAGAATCAGTGAACCCAATGAAATCCAATGTAGATTATGTTGCATAATGAATCCCAAAGGTGATGGTGCCATGTATGTATCGAAGGATACGCTTTGCATCCTTCCAATGTAGCTCATGTGGCTCTTGCATGAACATGGAAACTATGCCAACTGTATAGGATAGGTCTTGTCTAGAGTGTGTGAGATACAACAAGCTCCCCACTAGTTGTATGTTACATAGTGTGTTGTCAACCAATGGAGTGTCCCCGCCATCCTCAAGTTGGACTCCTAAGAGGAAAGGAGTCGGGGAAGACTTGCAGTATGTCATGTGAAATCTCTCAAGGAGATCTTGTGCATACTTGTCCTGAGACAGTTTGATGCATGACGCATCTTGATTGATCTCAAGTCCAAGAAAGAAATGTAGCGGACCCGTGTCCATCATCAAGAACATGTCATGTAGAATCCTCCTGACTGCAGCAATCACTGAAGTCGAGTAACCGGTGATCAACAAATCATCAACATACAGAACTAAGAGTAGAAGTGAATCAGTCTTCTTGAGAATGTAAACATTCAGGTCTGATTTACAATGTAAAAAGTTCTGTGACAGCAGGTAGGAGTCCATCTTGGCATACCATGCCCTTGGAGCCTACTTGAGGCCACAAAGAGATTTCTTTAGTCAAGAGACCAAATATGAATCCTGCATAAATCCCTGGGGTTTCTCCATATAGATATCCTCAGAGAGATCACCATGAATAAATGCATTCTTCACATCCATATGATGGACTTCCCATCCCTTGGTTTCCACAATTGAAAGTGCCAAACATATGGAATCTATCTTCTCTACTGAAGCGAAGGTCTCATCATAGTCAATTCCATGCACCTGCTGAAAGCATTTGGCAACAAGCCTAGATATGTATCTATTAGTATGTCCATTGACTACACTCTTGGTCATGTAGACCCATCTTCACCTGACAAATTTCCTTCCTAAAGGAAGGGGAACCAGATCCCAATTTTGGTTCTCAAGGAGGGAGTTGTACTCCTCCTGCATGGTGGATTCCCAAAAGGGATTTCCAACATCCTCCCCATAAGACTGTGGATCTAAAGAATGAACCAAGAAATGATTTTTGGGTGGCAATGATTCAATGGAAGTGAGTGCAAGAGGAGGATCCTTGAAATCATATCGATTCCTCCTAGTATTAGTTGGATCACCAACAAGATCCCATGCATCCTGAAGAGTAGTCTGGTCCCACTTGGGCCTCTGCTCTGGCTCTGAATCTACATATAGATGCACTAACTATGAATCTAACTGTACTGACTCTGTATCTATATCATTTGAATCCTCTAAAGCAGAATTCTCATCTGAAGAAGAGTCGGCATGTGCATGTTCATCATCTCTAACGTGTGGAAGAAGAAAGGTGTTTGCATGTAGTTGTTGAGGTACATGTGAGACACTTTTCTCTAATTGGACACTTCTCTCAATAATGAGTCAGTCTGAGGAAATATCAATAAGTCTATATCCCTTCACATCGTCGGGGTATCCAACAAAAATACACTATGTGACCTATGGATCGAGTTCTTTCCTCTTCTCAGAGGGAATCTGGGCCCATGCACGTGAATTGAAAATACGAAAGTGGGTCACTTCTAGTTTGAGGCCTCTACAAGCCTCGTAGGGGGTATTATCCTTGGAATATCTATGGGTAGATATATTTTGGATGTAGGTTGCACAGGTAATTTCTTCAACCCATAATCTCTATGGAAGTGACTTTACATGTAGCATGAAAGATGCCATCTTTTTTAGAGATCTATTTTTCACTCAGCAACTCCATTTTGTTGTGGAGTGTAGGGAACCATGTGTTGCAACTCAATCCCTACCTCATGAAAAATAATATGGATATCATGGTTGGCATACTCTCCCACGTTATCATTTCGGAGGATTTTGATTTTCTTTCCTAACTATGTCTCAACAAGGGCTTTGAAATCTTTGAGGTGTTGAAAGACCTATGATTTTTGCCTGAGAAAGTAAATCCATGTGAAGTGTGAGAAATCATAAAAAAAAAATGAGCATGTACCTTGCTTTACTAATTGATGGATGTGGAAAAGGTCCCATGAGGTCACTATGGATCAAATCTAAAGGAGAGGAAGCTCGCTGAGTCTTTCCTTTGTCGAATTTCTCTTGAGGGTGTTTTCCAAGAACACATCCCTCACAAATTCCTTTGGAGAAGTGGATGTCGAGCAGACCATCAACCATTCCCTTCTTTATAAGTTGTTGCATATATCTGAAATTTAAATGCCCGAACCTTTCATGCCATATCCTATTGCTTTCATCATCATGGGTAAGCAATAAAGCAGAATCTGGTTCAATAAATTCATAAAATGTGTAAAGCCTAGATTGATGATTTACCTCATCGGTAGAAACCCTAGAATTGATTTTCATGTCATAGATATCCACTGCATCAGGTGTGAATATGAATTTATTTCCGGTGCTGTAATTTTTCATCTAATACACAGAGAGAATATTAAGGAAAAGTTTGGGAACTTGCAGCACATTCTCGAAGCTTTTGTTTGTGAGTTCAATCCTTCCTTTGTCGGTGACCTTGACTAGAGAGTTGTCCCCCATTAGAATAGGAGGACCTTTTCATGAATCCAATGAAGATTATAATACTTTTGTGGCAGCCATGTGGTGTGATGCTCCTAAATCTACGATCCAAGCATCAGAAGAGAAGTTGATGGCAATCAAGGCATGGTTAGAATTGCCTTTCTTGGAATTTTTATCTTCTGTCTTCTTCTTCATGGAACCCTCGGGGATGCGATCTCAAAGGGTTTTTTTCTGAAGTATTTGAGTGATTAGATCTATCTGTTTCTGCATACATGAGGATTCTGGATGGAATCCTTTATGGCAGTATGTGAATTTCTCTCTATTTCTTCCCTTTCCACCTTTGGATCTGGAGGCATCATTGAAGGGTTTTGAGTACCCTTCCTTCTTTGGATTTGCATGAGCTTTCCTTTTTTATTTATATTTATATTTATGATATTGATGACCACTTCCATCTTTCACATTAAGTGCATGCACCTTTGGGCCTTTGATTTTTCCCATGTTGATGAGCTTGGTCTGCTCTTGTGTCAAAGATTTGATAAATTCCTCAAGAGAAGGCATCTTCTAGGTGGCTCCAGAGGCGAATATGAATGAATGGAATGTGGCTAAAAACACTGATAATTCATGACCAAGCTTGGAGATAATGGTGAGAACCATTTGTTTCTCCTCCTTATATTTATCAACCCCGCAAGCCTTGAGTTGTGATAGTAAATCCTTATATTTGGTAAAGAAATCTTGGAGATTGTCGAAGATTTTTGGATCCAATGTGAGAAATTCCACCTCGAGCATGTGTCCCCTCATATCATATTGTTTTCTAAAAATCCCTTCCATGGTGTTCCATGCTTCATTGGGGGTTTTACAGGAAGATATGTGAAAGAGGAGATCAGGAAAAATGAGACTGCAAATTGTTCTGAATGCTTCATCCATTCGATTTAGATACTTGGATTTTTCTATGGCTGATGTTGGTTTTTTCTCTGTTTTCATGGTTAACCTGTACAATCCTATACTTTGAATATGCATGATCATATTCTCCTTCCATGCAAATAAGTTGTAAGGTGTAAGAATGAATTCTTTTGGGAATTCCATTTTTCTATTGTCTTCAATCTTCAGTACCTGCAAAAATAATTTGGTGTGGATTTTCCCTAGAATTATTTCGGATTGATACCATGTAAATGTGTTGAACCTGGACATAATATATCTATCTTGGAATGGACATACACAGTTGTAGAGAAAATAGAAGAAAAGAGAAACAGGAGAGAAAGAATGGAAGAATTATCATTAACCATATGAATAATTGATAATTTACACATGAAATACTTTGTATAACTTAACCAATGCGCACTCTAAGAGAAGCCAATGTGCCATAGTGGTGGTATAGAGTGATCTAGACACACACCAGCAGTTACGGAAGTAAACTGCCACCTAGTCTAGTCTCTCAGGGAGTTACGGGAGTGAACTTCCACCTAGCTGAGTTAACTAGTCTACCAATCTTCAGTTAACTGACTGAATTAGAGTGAAGTGAGGAGGATATCACGGAATCATGAGTAATGTTCTAGTATGGTGATAATCCCAAGGAAAATGAACATTAGTTGGTGATTATCCCAATGTTGCATGGTGACAATACCAATGTAGCATCTAGACTGCACTCAATTGATCAAACTGAAGTGAAAACTGAAGAGAATATTCTCCCTAGAGGAATATTCTTCCTAAAATATAGGAGACTAAATAAAGACTAATAAACATAGGAAAAACCTTAGAAAAAAGAAAWCCTAGGTGTGTGTTAAGTAACTCCAACACCCCCTCTGAACATCACTATGGTGAAAATAAAGAATGGGTCTCGACAACAAGGCCATGTTAGGTACCCAAATACAAAAGATACACTGAAATAAAGTGAGGAAATATGGAAAACCTCATGGGAAAAAACCCCCCTCAAGGTACAATGTATGTAAAAAGAAGAACTCACAGTTGTTAGGAAACTGTGTCATTCACTCCAAGACGACTTCACAAAGAATGGAACTTATGCTCAGTGAAGGTATTGGTGAAGATGTCTGCAATCTGTTATGTTGAAGGACAAAAATGTAGATTGATGATCCCCTCATGTACTAAGTCTCGGATGTAGTGCATGTGGATCTCAATGTGCTTCGTCCACTTCCTCTGAACTGGATCTCTGCAGAACTTCAAATTTCTATGGTTGTCACACCAGATGACGATCTTTTGATGAAACTCAATGCCCTACTCAGTGAGAAAATTTTGTAGCCACATAGATTGGATGGTTATTTTAACTACCCCTTTGTACCCTGCCTCGGCTGAAGATAGAGCAATAGCAGCATGCTTCTTTCTCGACCAACAGATAGGCCCGGAACCAAGACTGAGTGAGTAACTATATATGGACTTGCGGTCAGTGTTATCACCAACCCAGTTATAATCAGTGAATGCAATGAGATCTAATGTAGATTCTACTACATAATGAATCCCAAAGGTGATGGTTCCATGTACGTATTGAAGGATACGCTTTGCAGCCTTCCAATGTAGCTCATGTGACTCCTGCATGAACATGGAAACTACACCAACTGCATAGGAGAGGTCTGGTATGGAGTGTGTGAGATACAACAATCTCCCCACTAGTTGTTTGTACAGTGTGTTGTCAACCAGTGGAGTTTCCCCACCATCCTCAAGTCAAACTCTTGATAGTAAAGGAGTCAGGGAAGACTTGTAGTCTGTCATGTGAAATATCTCAAGGAGATCTCATGCATACTTGGCCTGAGACATTTTGATGCCTGATGCATCCTGACTGATCTCGAGTCCAAGGAATAAATGTAGTGGACCCATGTCCGTCATCAAGAACTTGTCATGCAGAATCCTCTTGATTGCGGCAATCGCTGAATTTGAGCAATCGGTGATCAGCAAATCATCAACATATGTAACTAAGAGTAGAAGTGAATCAGTCATCCTGAGCATGTAAACATTTGGGTCTGATTTACAATGTAAAAAAAATTGTGACAGCAGGTAGGAGTCCATCTCGGCATACCATGCCCTTGGAGCATGCTTGAGGCCATAAATATATTTCTTCAATCAACAGACCAAAGATGAATCATGCATAAATCCATGGGTTTGCTCCATATAGATCTCCTCAGAGAGATAACCGTGAAGAAATGCATTAGTCACATCCATATGATGGGCTTCCCATCCCTTGATTGTTGCAATGGAAAGTTCCAAATCTATGGAATCCATCTTCTCTACTAGAGTGAAGGTCTCATCATAGTCAATGTCATGCACCTACTAAAATCCTTTCGAAACAAGCCTAGATTTGTATCTACTAATCTTTCCATCAGTCATTCTCTTGGTCATGTATACCTATATGCACCTGAAAATTTTCCTTCCTGAAGGAAGGGGAACCAGATCCGAAGTCTGGTTCTCAAGGAGGGAGTTGTATTTCTCCTGCATGGAGGATTCCCAAAAGGGATTTCCAGCAGCCTCGCCATAATATTGTGGATCTGAAGACTGAACCAAGAAAATATTCTTGGGTGACAACGGTTCAATGGCAGTGAGTGCAAGAGGAGGTTCCTTGAAATTAGATCGATTCCTCCTAGTATCAGTTGGATCACCAACAAAATACCCTACATCCTAAAGAGTAGTCTGGGCCCACTTGGGCCTCTTCTCTGGCTTTGCATCTGCATATCGATGCACTGACTGTGCATCTGAATTTACTAACTTTGTATCTCGATCATTTGAATCCTCTGAATCATAACTCTCATATGAAGAAGAGTCAGCATGTGCATGCTCATCATCTCTGACAGGTGGAAGAACAAAGGTGTCTGCATGCGGTTTTTGAGGTACATGCGAGACACTTTTATCGAATTGAACACTTCTCTCAATGATGAGTCGGTCCGAGGAAATATCAATAAGAGTGTATCCATTTACATTGTCGGGGTATACAACAAAAATACACTATGTGCTATGTGGGTCAAGTGACTTCCTCTTCTCAGAGGGAATCTGGGTCCATGCACATGAATCGAAAATACGAAAGTGGGTCACTTTTGGTTTGAGGTTGCTCCAAGCCTCGTAGGGGGCCTTATCCTTGAAATATCTATGGAGAGATATGTTTTGGATGTAGGTTTCACAGGTAAGTTCTTCAGCCCATAATATTTGTGGAAGTGACTTTGCATGTAACATGCAAGATGCCATCTCTTTTAGAGATCTATTTTTCCGCTCAACAACTCCATTTTGTTGCAGAGTGTAGGGAACCATGTGTTGCAATTGAATCCCTGCCTGATGAAAAATATTATGGATCTCATGGTTGACATACTCTCCTATGTTATCATTTTGGAGGATTTTGATTTTCTATCCCGACTATGTCTCAACAAGGGCTTTGAAATCTTTGAGGTGCTAATCCGTTTTTTTCCTGAGAAAGTAAATCCATGTGAAGCATGAGAAATAATAAACAAAAATAAGCACGTACCTTGCTTTATTGATTGATGGATGCAGAAAAGGGCCCATGAGGTCACTATGGATCAGATCTAAAGGAAAGGAAACTCTCTGAGTCTTTCCTTTGTCGAATTTCTCTTGAGGGTGTTTTCCAAGAACACATCCCTCACAAATTCCTTTGGAGAAGTGAATGTTGGGTAGACCATCAACCATTCCCTACTTTCTAAGTTGTTGAATATATCTGAAATTTAAATGCCCAAACCTTTCGTACCATATCCTACTGGTTTCATCAGCATGGGTAAGAAGTAAAGAAGAATCTGGTTCAATAAATTCAGAAAATGTGTAAAGCCTAAATTGATGATTTACCTCACCGGTAGAAACCCTAGAATTGGTTTTCATGTCATAGATATCCACTGCATAAAGTTTTAATATGACTTTATTTTCGGTGCCAGAATTTTTCATTTGATACACGGAGAGAATATTGACGAAAATTTTGGGAACATGCAGCACATTCTCGAAGCTTTTGTTTGTGAGTTCCATCCTTCCTTTGTCGATGACCTCGACTAGAAAGTTGTCCCCCATTAGAATATGAAAACCTTTTCATTCATCCAATGAAGAGTATACTACTTTTGTGGCATCCATGTGGTGTGATTCTCCTGAATCTACGATCCAAGCATCGGGAGAGGAGTTGATGGAAATCAAGGCATGGCTAGAATTGTCTTTCTTAGGATTTTGATCTTTTGGCTTCTTCTTCTTGGAACCCTCGAGGATGCAATCTCAAAGGTTGTTTTTCTGAAGTATTTGAGTCATTGTGTGTGTGTGTGTGTGTGTGTGTGTGTGTGTGTGTGTGTGTGTGTGTTTCTACATATTCACATGCGGATTCTGGATGGAATCCTTTATGGCAGTATGTGAATTTCTCTCCTTTTCTTCCCTTTCCACATTTGGATCTGGAGGCATCGTTGAAGGGTTTTGAGTACCCTTGCTCCTTCATATTTTCATGAGCTTTCCTTTTACATTTATCTTTATATTTCTGATATTTATGACCACTTCCATCATGCACAATAAGTGCAAGCGCCTTTGGGCCTTTGATTTTTCCCATGTTGATGAGATTGGTCTCCTCTTGTGTCAAAGATTCGATAAATTCCTCAAGATAAGGCATATTCGAGGTGGATATAGAGATGAATATGACTGAATGGAATGTGGATACAAACACTAAGAATTCATGACCAATATTGGAGAGAATGGTGAGAACCATTTGTTTCTCTTCCTTAGATTTATCAACCCCGCAAGCCTTGAGTTGCGACAGTAAATCCTTATATTTGGTAAAGAAATCTTGGATGTTGTCGAAGATTTTTTGATCCAATGAGAAATTTCACCTCAAGCATGTGTCCCCTCATCTCATATTGTTTGCTAAAAATCCCTTCCATGGTGGTCCAAGATTCATTGGGGGTTTTATAGGAAGATATGTGAAAGAGGAGATCAGGAGAAATGAAACTGCAAATTGTTCAGAATGCTTCATCCATTCGATTTAGATACTTGGATTTTTCTATGGCTGATGTCGGTTTTTTCTCTTTGTTCATGGTTAAGCTATACAATACTCTACTTAGAATATGCATGATCATCTTCTCCTTCCATGCAAATAAGTTGTAAGGTGTAAGAATGAATTCTTTTGGGAAATCCATTTTTTTATTGTCGTCAATCTTCGGTACCTACAAAAATAATTTGGTGTGGATTTTCCCTAGTTTATCGGCTCTGATACCATGTAAATGTGTTGAACCTACACAGAAAATATCTATCTGGGAATTGACATACATAGTTGCAGAGAAAATAGAAGAAAAGAGAAGTAGGAGAGAAAGAATGGAAGAATTCTCATTGACCAAATGAATAATTGATAATTTACACATGAAATTCTTTGTATAACTCAACCAATGTGCACTGGAAGAGAATCCAATGTGCCATAGTGGTGATCTAGAGTGATCTGGACACACACTAGCAATTACGGGAGTAAACTTCCACTTAGTCTAGTCTCTCGGGTAGTTACAGGAGTGAACTGCCACCTAGCTGAGTTAACTAATCTATCAATCTTCAGTTAACTGATTGAAATAGAGTGAAGTGAGGAGGAGATCAGGGAATAATGAGTAATGTGCTAGTCTGGTTATTATCCCAAGGACAATGGACATTAGTTGGTGATGATCCCAATGTTGCATGGTGACAATACCAATGTAGCATCTAGACTCCACTCAGCTGATCAAATTGAAGTGAAAACTGAAGAGAATATTCTCCCTAGAGGAATATTCTTCCAAAAATATAGGAGACTGAATAAAGACTAATAAACATAGGAAAAACCTTAGGAAAACGAAATCCTAGGTGTGTGTGAAATAACTCCAATGGAGTCTAGATGTGAACTGAGCTCCATGGTCTGTGACTATCTCTCTAGGATACCAAAATATTGAGAATATGCATTATTGATGCAGCTACATTTTTCTCTGTAGCATCCTTCATAGCCTTCACTTCAACCCACTTGGTCAGATAATCATTACATACTAGTGTGTGCTTCTTCTTCCCTGAAGGTGGATCAATTGGGCCTATGAAGTCCATACCCCAATTGTCAAATGGTTCCAAGGATACTTGGGGCTGCAAGGGAATTTAATTTCTCTTTGTAGGCTTCCCTATCCTTTGACATTCATCACAGTGTAGGGTGTATCGCTGAGCATCTTTGTGTAATTTCAGCCAATAGTATCAATCTTGTAAGATCGTGTAGGTGTTCTCTTTGTTGCATAGTGTCCTCCACATGGTTCATCCTGGAAGGCATGGAGGATATCATGCACTTCATCCTCACTCCTACATATTCTTAGGACTTGGCCTGGGCCAAGTTTGAACAGATATCTTGCTACCCAAGTATACTTTGTGATTTTCCTAACAATTTTGCATCTTTCTCGGTAGGAAAAATGTTGAGGAAACCTCCTTATTGTCAAATAATTGGCTATGTCAGCAAACCAGGGGGTTTGTGTTGATATTGCAAAGAGGTGTTCATCCAGGAAATGATCATCTATCATGCCTTCTTCAGTAGCAATTTTCAACCTGGATAAGAAATATGAAACAACATTCTACTTCCTAGGCTTATCAATAATGGTTATATCAAATTGTTGTAATGAAAAAATCCACCAGATTATTCTTCCATTTATGTCAGGTTTATTCATCAAATATCTAATGGAAACATGATCGGTATGTACAAAAACTTTATATCCTATAACATATTTTCTAAACTTGTTGAGAGCATGAACTATTCCTAAAAATTCATTTTCTATAACAATGTGGTTTAGCTCTACACCAACCAAGTTTTTGCTTATAAAATAGATTGCATATGGATTTTTATATTCATTTTGTCCCAATACTACTCCTACATATTTATCTCATCCATCAATATGAATATGAAAGGGAAGAGTAAAATTAGGACCTTGTAGTAGAGGAGCAGTTGAGAGTCTTTCTTTAATTATTTCAAATGCTTGTTGACAATTTAGATTCCAACAATAATCTACATATCTGGATAATAGGGTAAACAGAGGAGAATCTATCTTACTAAAGTCTTTGATGAATCTCTTGTAGTAACCTGCATGTCCAAGAAAACTTCTAATAACCTTTGGTTTTATGGGGATAGGTAGTAGTGTGATGATCTTGACTTTATTTTTGTCTACTGCAATCCCCCTGGAGGACAGATGGTTTCCTAATACAATCCCTTCATTCATCATAATATTGCATTTGTCATTACTAAGGGAGAGGTTCATTTATTTACATCTTTGGAGAACCTTATCAAGATTTTCTAAGGCTTCATCGAATGAGTTTCCAGAAGGGGTGAAGTCATCCATATAGATATCTACTTTGTCATGGATGAGTTCTGGAAAGATGTTAAGTATTTCTCTTTGGAATGTGGCTAGGGAATTACATAAGCCAAATGGAAGGAATTTATAAGAAAATGTGCCCCAGGAACAGGTAAAGGTTTTTTTGTCTTGGTCTTCATGATTTATCTGAATCTAGTTGTACCCACTAAATCCATCCAAGAATGAAAAATACTCCTTCTCGGCTAAGAAATCCAAGACTTGGTCAATGAAGGGTGGGGGAAAGTGATCATTTCTTGTATCCTTGTTTAGTTCTCGATAATTCACACATATCCTCTAATTCCCATTATTTTTTGGGACAATTACTAGGAGAAAGACCCACTCACTATCTAAAATTGGATAAATGAATCTGACATCTAACATTTTTTTCAAATCCTATTTAACTATGTCCTTCAATGTAGGGTTCGTCCTTTTTTGTGGATTCCTAATAGGTCTGCATTCTTCCTTGATGTTAATATGATGAGTACAGATGGAATAATGGATGCCTTTCATATCCGTATAATCCCATGCAAAGGTTGCAATGTTTCTTTTCAGCACATCTAATATTTTTTGTTCTTCTTGATTAGTAAGCTTTGTGTTGATTTTGAGTGTCTTTACAGGGATGATTTGTATAGTCTTAACAAAGGGATTTTGTGTTTCAGCTATGAATAGTTATGCCCATAGATTTGTTTTCTTATCAACAGAAATTTCAGAATTAATTTCATCATTCATCCCTTCTATTCTCACATCAGCAAGGTATTGGTTTTGTAGAAAATTTAAAAGGAAGGTGTCCTTGTCAATTTTTCTACTAGCCAAGGATGTGCTAATTGTGTAGATAGGATAGGAAGTAGTTTGGACCAGGTCCTCTTCTTATTATACCCATATTGGGAGGGTTTTTTTTATTAATGGTTGGGCGGGGATAAATTACAAGATATTTTTTGGATTGACCATTAGTTATAGTCATGTTGATTGTCCTACAATCAATGTATGCATTTTTTGTGGCCTTCCAAGGCCTCCCCAAGATAAGGGGATACACGTTGAATTTACACTTGGTTTGGACAACCAAAAAGTCAGTAGGATATTCCCAAGAATCAATAGAGAGTATTATGTCTTCCAACATCCCCCCTAGATTTGACTGTGGATCTATCTGCAAGTTGGAGGACAGTGGGGTGTCTCTCAAGAATCCCTGAAGGTTTAGTCTTAACATGGTATATTTTGTTATAACATTTATGGAAGACCCTAAATATATGACAGTGTTTTAGATCAAACGTTTATTGGTGTGTACATTTACTAAAGGTATTCTTGGATCCAGGTACTTAGGTACAATTATCTTCCCAAGCAAAAGGTCATCTAGTTGTCCTATAAAATTTATTGTAGGGATGTCTTTTCTTTTTCTCCCTGGCCTTCTGATGCACTCTTCTTTGATAAATATATCAAAAATGGGAACATCATTAATGGCTTGTAGGAGAGGTAACTTCACACAAAAAATTTCAAGTTCTCTTAAAATTTCATTCTCTTCATATGTATATATTTTCTTTTCATTTAGTCTTTCAGGATAAGGTGGGGTTTGTGGTTGTGGTAAGATAACATCATCTTTCTCAGGTTCTACATTTTTTATGAGATTTGGTTGTTGTTGTAAGACATTTCCTTATCTAAGTTCAATTTCTTGTACATCCAAGGAGTAAAATCATGTTATGTCATGTCATTATTGTACACAAATTGAACCTATTTGTTATTTGGATTGGGGGTAGGTTCAGTAGGTAATTGTGGTTTTCTAGGAGGAGAATTGTCTTGAATAGTGTTATTGGATTGAGGAGGAGGAGGCATTAATGAGGGTTGTTGTAAATTTTAGGGCCTCTATCATTGTGGAGGTTGATTCCACAGCGGGTTTTGGTTTTGTTGCATGCCAAGGAATGATTGGTATGGAGGAGGAATAGGTGTCTCTTGGTATTTCCATGGATTTTGAAATGTCCAAGGAGATGGGTTGGGATTATACCAAGGTTGAGAAGACATTTGTGTATTATATGCACCAAAAGTTTGAGAAGGATTAAAGTTCAAACTTGTTTGCAAGGGTCTTATTGCTCCAGGTCTCCTTTGATTGATGAAGCATATTGATTCCACATTATCCTCTTCTCCTCGAAATGTAGCTTTAAATAATGGTAAATAAGGACATTTATCAGTAGCATGATATTCTTCACAAATACCACAAACATCTATGAGGTTTAAAGGGCATCCATTTCTAGGATGGATCTTGGTGCATTTAGGGAAATAAATTAGTTAATGCCTTTTCTACTTCCTCGTGTTTCTTATTGATCTACAAGGTATCCATTTGCATGGCTAAATAATGAAAAATATCAGTTTTCATATCTTCCAGTAAGTCTCCTAATTCATTTTTGATATGGACTACAGGGTTAGAATATTGAGGTACCATTTCTACCTTTCTTCCTTAAGGATCTGGAATGGTTCTTGAATATTTTATTTATGTCATCATAGTCCATTTGGTAGATATCTCTGTTAGATAAGATATTTGATATTTCAATGAGATATTCCATTTCTCCTCTGATTAAGACAATCTTGAGTGAATCCTCATCCAGAGTGCAATTATGAGCTCTTTTATAGCTTAGTTGAAATCTCTCTTCAAATTCTTCTAGAGATTCATCAGGTCCTTTAGTCATTCTTATAAAGATATCTTCTCTTCTGTCCCTTGCTCTGCAATAGTCCCAATAATTTTCACTGAAGGTATTCTTCATTTGATCCCAAGTTATGATGTTATTTCCCTCCATGATCATGAACCATTTTAGAGTTGAATCCTTCGGAGTAGAAGGAAAAAGTTTGTTCTTTTGTTCATCTGTAGTATAATCATATGGCCTGCATATAACTGCAAACTCAAACAATGTGTCAGGATCCTCTAAAGCAATACCATGAAAATGAGGCAAGTCATAAGGATTAATATTTTCCATCGTAGTTTCTCCATTGGTTTCCTGTATAGCAAACTCGAATACTTCTACCATATCTTCTTCACCATCCATGGTACAAGGTGATGGAGATTGACCTTCGTCTAAAAGGTTTTCAAATTCTCTAGCTTCCCTTTCCAAGAAACTTTCAAGTGTTTTAGGACCAATTTCTAGATTACTTGGACTTGTTTTTGGGGTGGGAGTTTTTGGTAAAAAAATTCCTTTCTTATCTCTAGGTTGAGTCATTCATAAATGTAAAGGAAATTAAGATATTATTTTCTCTTATTTTCATATAATCCTAAGATGCAAAGAATGTGACAATGAGTTGTCAATACTCACTCGAAGTGAAAGAACTTGGGATTTTACACTACATAAATTCTATAGTGATGTTGGCCTTATGACTAACGTATCGTTCCTAGTCCTGCAAGTCACACAAAAATAAAACAAAATGAAAATGATGTGCAATCTTTAGCACCTCCCTGGCAACGACGCCAAAAACTGGTGGGCCTAGGAATAGTAGCAATAATGATACTTCCTCCTTGTCTATTACCTTACTTGTCAACCTAGGGTTCATACAAACTTAAGAGGTGTTGTGAAAAGTATATGCAAAATCCACTGACAACAGTCTAGGTTTGTAATTGATCAAGGGGCTAATGCATGAAACTTATGCAAGAATCTGAATTGCAAAAAATACTTTAATCTACTTGCATGAATAAAAGCATGTCAACTTGAAACAACAATTGATCTATATTCAGTAAAAGAGATCTATCCTACTCGTATTAAAGAAAGCACACTGATCTATGAAGAGAATAAAATGATTATAAAACATGGAAACTAATTTTACTACATGACAGAAAATTGCATCAAAAGAAAATGAACTATTGCATGAACCAAATTATTCCTAACCCTTGATCTAATATCAATCCATATGTTATCTTATTGTCTACTAATAATATAATGAAAAGATGAATGAGAAAATTAAGAATCTTGAGCTAAAACAGTCCTACAGGAAGTTTCTACAGGAACTATAACAGTCCTATAGGAAGTTTCTACAGGAACTGTAACAGTCCTACGGGATGCCAAAAAGAGTTCTAAGAACTTAGTAGAATTATTTCAAAGCATTGACAAATCTAGAATAAAATATAATGAGACATAACTGAGGTTTTTATCCTTGAGAATATACCTTTGAACGTCCCAATAGGCTTCCACCCCTTTCTACAAGAAACTTGTTGAAGCTAACGGTTACAACAGCCTAACAGAATTCATAAATTACTATACATGACTATCTAATTCTTCAAGAGAAATAAAAGACTAACTAATAGAATACTAACATGTAAGAAATAAAAATTACACTAGGGTCCTTTATCCCTCTTGATTGGGCCCTACCAAAGAAGCATAAAGAACCTTGAGGAAACTCTAATAAGATAATAACAAAGACATCTTTATTTCATCAAAACGAGTGGTACATTAAGAGCAGAGCTCCAAGTCTTTGACAAAATCTTTCTTAACAAAGCTTAGCACAATATTTAGAATTTTGATTGGTTGTCTCCCTATGCTAGAGGCATATTTATACACTTTGGAACTCTACCTCTTCCCTTGGATGGAGAAGTAAACAGGGGAACATCATATCTTGATCAATTTCCTCTAATTTTTGAACTTTTTCTTGTGAGTAATCATTAGTAAACTGTAAATTCTCTAGACGTAGGTGGGGGACAAGGTCCCTTGATTCTTGGTTGGCATTTCTCTATAAATAGGCAGGGGACAAGGTTCCTTGATTCTTGGGATCTTCCTTTCCTTAAGGGGTTCAACCTGCTTGATTGATGCTAGACACATCTTTATCATAGACATTAGATCAAAAAGGTACTATACACATTAAATTCCACCTCAAAAACCATTTAATTAAGCAACACACAAAAGTACCCATGACCAATATTAAACATGGTCAAATAAAATCAATTATTCTAAGTCATATCATGGTGAAAATGTGTCTATGATGGGCCTTTTAGATAGGAAATATTGAGGCCCATCAGGTTGTATGACCACATGGATGGAATCTATATTTGGGAATATTTCCCTCATGCATAAATTCATCCTACAATTATTTATTATTTTCATCTAAATCATGCTTTATATAGCATGTGTGCATCCATGAATAAATCAAGGGAGAGAAGGGTTGAGGGCTTGACGTTGATTAAAGCCTCCTCCTTGTATGGGTTCGACCTATAAACCAGATGGGTAACTTTAATGCCTTAATATTAAAGCCTTAATGTCTTCTTGTGCTTAATTCCTTCTTTAATATTATGCAAGGTTAGTCATGACTTAGAGTGGAAGTTAAAAAATTAATGAACATGGAAATATGATTCTAATGTTTTTCAATAAATTTTGGTATGATATATAATAATAATAAAAATGATATTTAATTTTTAGGTCATGATAATCATAAAGTAAAATATAAAGGTTGGATATATAATTGGAATGAGATGTATCTATGATTGATGTTTGATTTTGAGGTTGTTATTTGGTTATGGCGATATATTTTTCTCCATTAGTTAATTTATGGGGATTTTTATGTTTCCTTCCTTTTATTTTATTACCAAATTTGATTCCTTACAAAGTCATGAGAAGAAATAATTAATGAAATGACAACTTAGCAATAATAGGATATGAATGATTGAAATTTTATAAGATGAATTGTGGTTTATTATGTTAATTGTGCTTTGAGGACGTCGCCTCTATAATAGGGGAAGAATGGTAATATAATGAACCAATTAACTAGAATATGATTAAACTCATAGTCACAGTATAACCTTGAAAGATATTATAGGAAAGAAGCAGAAGAAACATATAATTAGTTTAAAACAGGATGATGGCACCCTTTGATATGCTCCCTATATCATGTCATTTTTCATAAATAAACTAAGAAGGTAATGGAATTATGTTGTATACATGCACTGATAAGTGCATGAGAAAAATCAAGATGTATCTTAAGTGCCTGATAGTATAAACTTAGAGGATTGACTATGGACATTATGAAGAGGCCATTAGATATAAAGTAATATACAATCACATAATATGATAAACTAACTGAGGTAACCTAAGGAAGTAAAGAAAACACTAGCTAATCAGACAATATGTGGAAAAATTATAATGATGAAATTGACAGAATAATAGTACAATTCCACAAAAGTACATATCAAATGAAGTCAAAACTGGAAGCAATGATTCTACACCTTAAGATTGTATGCAAATACCCTTGGAAGGATAGTAAACCTATTATTAGAATGAGAATATGGAAAAATAAGTACAAAGAGACAAGGGTTTTAATAAATGAAGGAAAGTTTATAAGTTTGATCCCCAATGTTAGTGGTATGTATCTAATAAATTTACCTTATGTAGGAAGGTAAAAGGACGAACTTGCAAATTTTATAATGATGATAACTTATTGTAGTCCTTGTAACCATGACCAACTTGGAAGGATGAGATGAAAAGAAAAGAGAAATGGACGTGTACCTAAGGTGGGTGAGTGGGAGTTTCACAACCAATTGTAATAAATCAGTGAGAAGTAGTAGCCTATATTAGAACATAATGGATTATGGATTTAGGAATAATTAGGATGAAATAAATTAGCACTCTTGAGGTATATTGTGAATGAATAACCCTATAGAAAATGGTTATTGAATCATAGAATTATTTCCAAATGGGAACAAGATAAGAATCGCTATAAGTTCTAATTAAATACGATGTTTATCAGGAATCAATTGTTGTCAATTGACCTAGTGAGTTAGATTCTTGGGATAATGGCGTAGACCATTTTAAGGAACTGTAGAAAGTATGGTAACATTAGATTAAATAGGTAATTAACCCATGAGTTCATGTACAATGGGAATGAAATCAACCAGTCATCAATTATGTAAATTATGCAAGTAAAATGGGGTAAACACCTTAGCACAAAGGCAGTGTTCTCCTAGCCAGAAAAAGATTAGTGATAGTTGAGAAGGGTACCCAATTTGAATAGAAACAATAAACAATTGTTTGGATTAGAGAAGTTAGTTAAATCTCAGATAACTCCCTTAAGGTGTATACTCAAAGAAATCAATAAGAAGTTGTAGCCTATCCTAGAACATAATGAATTTTGGATTTAGGAATAATCAAGATGAAATAACTTAGCACTCTTGAGGTATCTTGTGAATGAATAACCCAGTGGAAAATGGTTGTTGAATCACATAAGTATTTCCAAATAGGAATAGGATATGAATCATTATAAGTTCTCAATAAAGATGATGTATGTTGAGAAGCAATTATTGTCAATTAACTAACTAAGTTAAATTGTTAGGATAATGATGTAGACCATTTTAAGGAACTATAGAAAGTATGGGGACGTCATATTAAAGAGGTAATTACCTTAGAACAAAGGAAATATTCTCCTAGATAATCAAAGATTAGTGATAGTTGAGCGGGGTACCCAATTTGAATAGCAAAAATAGGGAATTTTTTGGATTAGAGTGGTTAATTAAAGCTTAAACAACTCCCTTAAGGTGTATACCTAATGGATAGAATTGAAGTGTAAATGGAACTATGAAAATATAATAATTCGTAAGGTAAATTTATGTAATAATAGTGAAGGGGTCTCTCTTTCAAGTGGAAAGCTCTCTTAAGGATATTGATGAGTGGATTGAGAAACATGAATGATGACTAAGGATAATTGGTAAGGGTCATAGTGAGGACATATATAATTTTAAAGTATCAAAATAGGAAGTTACAAATTAGAACACTTATAATTAGTGAGGGATGATGAGTGATAGAGTGGGAAAAGGTTTAAAATTTTTAAATGTTCAAGTATGAAAATCGTCTACTTATTGGTTTATAGACCTTCAAAGGAAAAGAAAATATGTCATGTGATAGATTGAGTCTTAAAGACTTATGAGTAAACACCTAGCATAAAGATTAATAAATTGGTATGCATATGACTAGTTGTGTATTTGGATTAGATGAGCTAATTCTTGTAAAGGTGCCCAATGATAATTATCAGGTGATGGATAAATCACTAGGGCTTAACCATTCCTTTGTGTATGTGGATTAAGCAAGAAGGAAACTTAAATAATGATGACCTAGTCTTTACATGTTATTGGGTATAGCGATCCTTGAATGAATAAGTCATAGATGTAAAGTGATGTAAGAGCCTTGGGTAATGATTAAAAGATATACAAAATTGAGAATTTAAATATCAATGTATTATAGCATGTTTGTAAGGCCAATAAAATCCCAGTGCTAAATTTCACTGAAATATCCTAGGAGGGGAAGAATATGTGACTAGAGATTGTGTCTCTAGATGACGGGGGATTACTTAAAGATTAACAATGTATTCAAATAAAGAAAATATGTGAAAACTTTATATTACTAATAGGATGACTATACATATCCCATAAATTGTCAACCTTCTTTTTGAAAGAAGACAAAATGATCATTTGAAAATGATCGGTATCTAGATGATCACATGGCATTCACAGTATTGATAATCCTTTGTAGAGTTAGCTTGGATCGAAAAACTTAACCAAGGATATCCGTGTACTATATGGATGTTTTGATGATATTCTTCCATTAAATAAATAGTTGGTATTCATTATTTATAAAGGCTAGTGAATTTGATTTTGATGATGAATCATAATTAGAATTTGCATGGTGTTTATTGCTCTACATGCACTATGTGTTGAGATGATTGTCATATTCATGATTTTGTTCTATCTTGAGAGCCCTATGATATTTACATATGATGTTATGTTATGTTAACATGTGGCTCCATTTAATTATGTTGATGAAATGATATATCTTTGATAAAGATGTGTTGAGGTTATATTTTTTTTATGATAGTATCTCCTCATGTGATACCATATCATGATTTGGAAGCTTCTTCAATATATCCTCCTTCACAAACATTTCTCAACCCTATCATACTTTCCACTTATTTCCATACATATTTTGTAAATGTACAACGCATAATTAAATGTTCAATAGTTTTATCTACTTATAGACATAGGTTGCACCAACCTAGGCTATTGATTTATTTTTTAAGCACCTCCAAGTAGGAGCCTTATAGTTTAATACCATCCATCAAAATTCCTTGTTTTTGGAAGCACACCTTAATTTCCATATGGTTATCTAACACCAAACTTGTTGTCCCTCCAATCCTTCCTTGGAAAATGATGTGTAGCCTATTTTAGGCACATATTTCAGTGGGATTGAGGAACCATAATAGCTTCTCATCATCATCTTCACTTATTTTAACATTTTTGTCTTTTAATGCATTTGTGTAAATATTCCAAGCTTTAGAAATATCTTCTCCCATACCAATCTCCTCCTAGGTGAGCCATTTTTCTTGCTAGTTTATAGACCTCTCCCAGTTCACAATCTATATAAGGGTATAAAATCATTTGCTTCTATGATCATGGATCAACCAAAGAGATAATATGTGCAACCCCTTGCTACATATTCAAGGGTCAAGATAAATTTGAACTTTATCTCCTTTGCCCACTTTCCAAATTAGCCGGTTACCTACCAAATGAAAATCTAAATTCACAATTTTCCAGATGATTCAAACATTATGTACTTGTTTTCTTGGGTTCCTTACCCAATCCTCTATTGTAGTTTGGGAAATGTACTTGGCTCTAATTACTTGGACCCACATCTATTTTCCTTGTATTAACCTTCAAACATTTTTTGTAGTTTGAGCCTTGGAGAAGAGAAAGGGATTTTTTAGACCCCATCCTCCATTTTCTTTTGGAACATCTAATTTTTCCAAGATGTCGATACAAGTCTTTCTTTTTTTATCTTCTAACCAGATAAATTTGTAGCACAATTTTCTAACTATCTCCAATACAGCTTTCAGAACCCAAGCCAATGAAATCAAGTACAATTGTTGGGTCACCAATTTGACATCCTTCTCACTACCAAGTCATCCCTTTGTGATCATCATTTCACTTATTCATTGTCGCTTTCATCATACTTCTTCTTAAATAAGCCCTGACAAGTTTATAAGCATCAAGTGGTTAATTGTTATATATTTTCTTTGATTTTGATGAATTAATTAGTATTATGGTTGGTTTACTAATAATGGTTTATAAAGTGTGATTCATATAGTCACAATCCAGTTCAGTTCCTATACCATCAGTTCACTTCCAGTACCCGGCATCATTCGTTGGCATACTTTCACATCTCCAACTAGAATTTGGCCACAAGGGTTTTGAAGCCACGTGTCTTAAGATGATTCTATGTTCATTGGATCGCACCCAGGTCACAGGTTTGAGTCTCTAAATCACGATCAAATCTCTGGTAAAAATTAACAACAGTTTTCATGCAGCCATATTTAAAAGTGATTTCCTGGCAGATTAAGATCAATCTCAAAATTCTAGAACATGGGTTTTATGCATAACTTCCTAAATTGAGTAATATGTGAACATATTTCTCATAAATTGAAATATGGAGGAGATAGAGGCAAATCTCTAAACGGGGTTTGCTCATATTTACTATTGTGACCCGTTTTCAAATTCTCTTAATTTGTAAAACCCAGATATGATTAGATTTGTTAGCTCCGGAATTGGAGGATTTGTTGTACTCCATCCTAATCATTTTTTTGTATGAATACATAGCAGTAGTCATAGTATGGGAGAGACTATGATGTAATGAAATTATAATGCTTTGACATTGATGTGCTAAAGTTGTAATATGCTTTGTATCTTCTCTTGGATATTGGAATAAAAATGTTTTTTTGTGAACTTCCTTCACCAAGTATTGTAGATCTCAGGCAGTGTATGTTGGAGGGGGAAGGGCCCCCTCTCTTTGATATACATTTCCCATTTAATTTCATTTATGTAATTCTGCATTTTGTAGTTTTAATTTATTGGTTTGTCATTTACATTACTTATTTTGTATTGCTTTTGTATTGTTATATACTTTATGCATTTGTTTTATTTACTTACATGTTTGATTTTGTTTTGATGCTTTCAAGTGTGAAATGGAATTTTGAGTGTGTTTGAACCAGAGATATTAAAGTATATGAACCTTGAGAATCCTACAGTAATTGAAAGGCCATAGGACTCGAACCCGCTGCTTGAGACCTTTTAGCTTTATTTTTTTCATTTGCAAATTCCTTTGAGTTGGTTTACATTCTAGTTTAATCAAGTCACGAGGACTAGTTGAAGCATCAAGTAAACTAATTCTGCAGATGATTACATGAACACTTGTTATTTAATCACAAAGAATTGTAACTTATCTTTATAATATATACTTGTGCAATTTAACTTCAGTTCGTGGAAGTGCTTGATTAAACACATTGTTTTTAATTCCAATTTGCTTGATCATTTCTTTCTGCATTTCTTTTATATGGTTGCACTATTATGATTTATTGGTTAACATACAACGATTCTAATAAATCAATCATTAATTTGAGCACAGAAACCCTTGATTTAAGGTGAAATACCGTGACACAATCCATCAATGAGAATTGAGCCAAAGGATTGATGATTGGTTTTAGTTTTGGTCTGTAGAATGTTGATTTCATCATACATAGGAAGTAGAAAACATTCATTGATTGATAATAACAAACAATATCTAATTAGATTCATGGCTATGCATATATGAAAATTTGTACATAGTATGCAGTGCCACCATAAGTTAGTTACACTTAGTATCAGATATATGAATGCAAGTGTGAATTGTGAAGTAGTTTGTCATCATTTCGTTATTAAGATAGGATAGGTAGGATAGGATAAGCTCTGATTCTGCGTTTCCTCTACTTTCGTATCAAAGTCTATGAACTCCTCGATTGATGATTTGATGTCAAGGATTTATACATATAAATAACCTGACAACAATGGTATTACTTCCAGTGCAACTTCAACAAGAACCAGTCTACCTCCTCTTTAGAGCCACCAATTTCACCTGGTGTTTATTTTCTTTTCCACTTTGGAAATCAACCATTTCTAGAAACATTTTTATACATGTTAGGTTTTAGATGGAATCCCAAATACTTTAAACCATGGTATAAATCTATTGCCTAGTAGGGAAACAAATGGGAGAAATATCCATATTCTTTCTTAGTCATGCCCCACATGGATATAGTGGATTTATCAAGATTTATAATCATACCTATAGCTTTACAAAATAACTCCAAGATATTTTTGAACTTCTCAACTATCCTTCTATTACCTTCACAGAAAATAAAAATACCATCCACAAAAAAGAGATGTGTGATATTACAGGCTAGACCAATGCATATCCATTAGAAGCTACCATTTTCTAATGCCTCTTTTATTAACATACTCATCGCTTCGGCTATTAGAAGGAAAAGGAGAGAGGAAAGGGGGAACCCCTATATAACACCCTTGCCTAGTCTAAAGAAAGGGGATGTATCCCCATTAATTGAGATATAAAGAGACCTAGAGGTAATGCATCTCATCAACCAAATCACAAATTGATGACAGAAACCCAAGTGAGTAAGAATCAATCTTAGGTAAATCCAACTTACCCTATCATAATCTTTGGAGAGGTCCACTTTGATTACCAATGATCTTTTATTTATAATATTTATCGAGTGTGTACTTTCATGTGCTATCTCAACTACCTCGTGAATTTGTCTTCCCTCCAAAAACCCAAACTTCTCTCCAAACATTTGTTTTGATAATGCACATTTTGTACTTCTGGCAATGTATTTTGAGATAACTTTTTAGATACAATTGCATAAGGATATTGGCCTAAATTTTTCAAAGGATGTCAGATTATCCTCTTTAGGGGTGAAAGCTATAAAGGTAATGTTATAGGCCCAAAGAATTTTTTTTGTGTTTACAGTAGCCTCCACCACCCTTCTTAAAGATTCTTCTATGAAATCATAACATCCTAAAAAGAATTACATAGGGAGGTCATCCGACCTTGGAATTTTAACCCTTTAGAAGCTTTGTAAATTTTGTTGCAATTCATTTTTCCCCACTTCTGTCATCAATTACAAATTGTCCTCATGAGTGACAAAACTAGGAAAAGAATTGGAAAGAAACCTTCGGGTTTCGCTAATGTCGTCTCCATATTAATGCAATTTTCAATGCCCCAAAAACTCCTAAACTAGATTATGCTTCAAATCATCCAATCTATTTATTCTTATGCGTTCATCGGTAAATGCTGCATAAAAGTTGTATTATCTTTATATGCATATGTTCATCGATGTACCATCATTATAATCAAAATTATACGACAAATTTTGTTTGATGCCTATTTAAATTGCACTAGATTCATATAGGTTGTATAGAGCTACCCAAGTTTTCTCTGGTTTCAACTAAACAGGGCTATGTATCGGTAATACCATGAATTGATAGATTTATTATATGTGGGCCTACCTGTAATGTAATGTTTCTGACTTGTCTAGTCTAGGAAAATCTCCTAATGTGTGTGTAGGATTAATTGTTTACAGCATATAAATGAGCATTCAAATAATAATGGCGACAAAAGACTCCAAAGATTATATTATGAAATATTTGTGGTGTACAAATGTCGAATGTGCTTGAATAAAATAAATCACTCAACTAGATCAATGACAAAAGGATCTTAACCAGAATACAATAGAAACTAAAACAATAATACCCGATACCCGAAGAATGATGTGGAGTGCAATGGATGAGATGAAGAATTGTTGAGGATATGACAGCTCATATGGCAATTGTTGCAAGTCTGGAAAGTTCACTATGGTGGCTATACCTCTCGGAAATGCCTAGAAATTGTCCCAAACAATGCACCCTGCTCTACCTCAGAGTCCTAGTGACTTTTCGGACCTCAACTGGTGTATCTCATCCCTGGATGGATCCCCCTGGGGAAATGCACACCCTCTGCTCTGGAAAATTGTGCCCTAGTGATTCCACCGTTGGAATCAGCTAATGTGTGTCTCAAAATGATCGCCCAGGTCTACGATGAAATGGGTCGGAAGGATTTCTATGGATATGAAATGATGATCACTCGGGAACCCCGAATGTGTCCTCCCCAAGTGTCGCACTCCCAATGTTCAGAAAGTGCACCCTAGATGATTCCTTCTTCAGAATATGATGAGGAACTAGGAAAAAGATGTGCCTTTCCTTCCTCTCAACTGGTTTGGAGGGGAATCTTTGAAATCTCCCTCAAAGGGAAAAGTTGAACCACTAAACCTCCTCAAAATTTGTGCCCTCACCCTGAATGAGTGCACCCTTGTTGTTGCAACCTGCGAAATTATTGTTGAAGATCAATGGAATATCTGAGTGACCTCCCCGGTGACTAGGGTGTGTCTCTCAACACTGAAATTAGCCACTGGTGTATTCCTCCTGGAATCCATTGATCTACCTCTCCTTAGATGCGCCTCTCTCCTCAATGAAAATTCAAAATATACATAATGATGAATTCGGTCGTTGGACCTTCTCTTATAGCTGCATGAAACCCTAATTCGTTGTTGACTTCTAATTTTAGCTCGTTTGTTCTATTTTTATCTCAAATTGGCTTAAAAGTAGTTTTAGCCACTTTTAGCTCAATGTCACTTTTCAAATATAACACCTTTGACTGGAATGAGCTCTAGTAACCTCGTTTACCCCTTTCTGGCCATGGATATACTATAATGGGGCAATTTACACCATTAAGTTGTTAATGTTTATGCCATTATTATAGTTCTTTGCATTTCATAAGATAAGAGCATAATAAGAACAAGATCACTGAGAAAAACACATCCACAAGAGACACCACATTTATCCTGGGAAACCCTCTAGGGGAAGAAAACCCAGCAAAAACTTCCTTATCATAAATATCTTATACAATGTTCAAGAGATAACTCAACCAATACAGAAATCCTCCTCCAAGAGATGCGCCACCCTTCTTCTCCTCTCTCCAACTTGAAAATGCAACTTGCCTCATAAGAGAATGAGCAAGTGAAGTGTGTGTTAGAAGTGAGGTGTTAGCCTCTTATTTATATCAATCTGGCACGTGTGAAGAGTCACCATCTGGCAGGGCCGACCTCTCACACTGGGTGGGTAAATCCACCAATAATTAAATCTGGCCCTTTCATTATAACTGTTGGGGCTGACTTCTTATTTTGCACATTATAATTGTCCGATGACCAATCCGCAAAAGGGGATTTGGTCCTTATACAATTACCGACTTGATTAATCCTCAATGGGGATTAATCTAATAATAATGACACGATTAATCCATAATGGGGATTTAATCCAATAACAAAATAATAAGAATTCTCTTCGCAGTTACATTATTTCAACACTCCCCCTTAACAAGAAGGGTATTATTCATCAGTCTTCATCAGCATCAGGCGAGAGAGGTTTGCATCATCGGTGGCATCTCGAGGACAGTATCATCAATATCATATTGAACAATTGTCTAGCACATTTACGAGTCATCGGAAGTTTCCTTCATCAACAACATCATCATTCTCAAAAGAATGCTATCATCATCTGCATCAAACATGTATCAGTGAAAATGATACCTCATTACAGCACTAGGTTGTCACATCACAATACTACACTAGCTTAACATCACATCTCAGTGTCAGTCACATCTTGTTTTACATCTAACAACTAGGTCAGAAGCAAGTAATATCATCATCTCGCTTTACGTCTAACAACTAGGTCAGAAGCGAGTAATCACAGCGTCATGCTTTACGTCTAAC
>SNQJ01S0009093.1:70323-99639 GCA_010110895.2 Picea sitchensis | reverse complement strand
GGGATTTGATCCTTATACAATTACCGACTTGATTAATCCTCAATGGGGATTAATCTAATAATAAAAATAATAATAATGACACGATTAATCCATAATGGGGATTTAATCCAATAAAAAAATAATAAGAATGCTCTTCGCAATTACATTATTTCAACATAAGCCTTGTCTCTAGAGCTCCTATTTGGAAAGAGACATTACAGTCCTCCCTTTATGAAATTGCTTGTCCTCAAGCAATACCAGTCTAGGGTGTTGCAACACATGCTCACTCTCCCAAGTAGCGTCCTCTACTAGAATCCATCTTCATCTAATCAAACACTCTCTAATTACCCTACTCCTCAGTTTCTACTCCTGAAACTCTAGTACCTCCTCCGAAACCAACTCCAACTGTCCCTCCTCGTCCAATGGGGGAATCTCCTCTGATGTGTTGATGAATTTTCCCACTTCCTTTTTTAGGCAAGATACATGGAACATGTTATGAATCATTCTCCCCTCTGGAAGCTCTAGCTCATAAGAAACCTCGCATACTCAGCGCATGATACTGTAAGGGCCATAAAATTTGGGCTTGAGATTCTCGGCCCCACTATTCTTTAGATATGATTGTATGTAAGGTTGGAGTCTCAAGAAAACCAGATCCCCAACCTCAAATTTGTGCCCTATCATGTGACTATCCACAGTCATCTTCTATCGGTTTCGTATCGTCTGCAGGTTCTCTTTTAGCAACTTGAGAATCTCCTGACTCTCTGTGATCCAATCCTTAGCCTTGGGAACTCTCCTCTCCAAGAAAACCAAGTCTACCAAAGTGGTAGCATCATATATGTACAATGCTAGGAAGGGTGTCATATCAATGGACATGTGGAAAGTGGTGTTGTAGCAATGCTCTCCTAAATGTAGCCACTTGACCCATGTTCTCGTCTTTCCACCTACATAGTTCCTTAAATACCCTTCAACCCACTTGTTGACGATCTCGATCTGACTATATGTTTGAGGGTGATAGCTAGTTTTGGGTGTCAAATCTATCCCCACCAATCTAAACAACTCCCTCTAGAATGTTCCAATAAACCGACTGTCCCTGCCATTAACGATGTTCCTTGGAAACCCATGAAGTCTGAAGACCTCCCTGAAGAATAACTCGGCTACTTGAACTGTGTTGTACTCTATCGGTATGGAAAATAACTGAGCAAAATTGGTCAAACTGTCAACCACTACATATACCCAGTCCTTACCCTAGACCTTGGGTAGGCCTATGATGAAGTCCATCAATATACTTTTCCATTTCTGCTCTGCAATGGGAAGTGGTTGAAGTATCCCTACTAGAAGAGTATGCTCTGACTTGTTCTGTTGGAAAGTCAGACACTCACTAATCTGTCTCATAACTTCCTGTTTGACGCCCTTCCATGAAAACCTCTCCCTAATCTATCTATAGGTTTTAAAAAAACCCTGATGGACCACTAGTGGTGAATCATGAACTGTTGTGAGGATCTTCTTCTTGAGCCATGAATCTGGCACTAAGTAGACTCTATCCTTCTAGAATATGAAATTTTCAATGACCCTATACCTATCATACTATATCTTCCCATCCATAACCTCATAAGTGAACTTGTTCTTGGAATATTACACTAACAAGTGGGATTTCCAATCTGTTGAAATATCCATCAAAGAACATGTTGCAGGTCTCCTCGATAGTGCATCGGCCACAATGTTCTTCTTCCCCTTGACATACTCTGTGTTGAAGTTGAATTCTTGTACCTTCATCACCCATTTCTGTTGGCACTCACTGAGGTCCTTCTGCTCAAGGAAATACTTCAAGTTGTTGTGATCTGTTTTGACCACGAATCTGTTGCCCACCAAATATTGTTTGAATTTGGTCAAGGCATGCATGTTTGCCCAAATTTCCTTGTCATAAATGGAGTACAACCTCTCGAGATGACTGATCTTCCTACTCTCAAATACAATGGGGTGTCCTCCTTGCATCAAAATTTCCCTGATACCCTCGTTAGATGCATCACATGCTAGTACAAATGGAAAAGTGAAGTCTAGTAATTCCAACACTGAACAAGTGCCCATGACTTCCTTCATGTGATCAAAAGCTTTGTGTGACTCATAAGTTCAGATGAAATCCCCATGCTTGGTAAGATTCGTCAGTGGTGCTCCAAGATGAGAAAAAGCCCGGAAAAAACCACCTGCAATAGTTGCACAACTCGAATAAAGTCCTCAAATCATTCACACTCCTGGGAGTTGGCTAATCCATAATGGCCCTTATCTACTCCTGGTTTACCTGTACCCCCTATGCACTAATGATGTGGCCCAAGTAAAGTATCTATGTCATACTTAACTCACACTTGGAATCTTTGGAGTATAGTGATTGCGCCTCCATGATGCTCAATAACTCATCCAAGTGCCTCATATCCTCCTTCCATGTCTTGTTGTAGACCAAGATGTCATTGAAGAAAACCAAGACTGATTTCCTCAACTGAACCCTGAATATGTGGTTCATGCAAGACTGAAATGTAGTTGGTGCATTGGTTATCCGAAATGGCATAACCAATAACTCAAAATGTCCAAAGTGACATTGAAGTGTCCTCTTCTCTATGTCCTTCTCTCGGATGTTGATCTAATTATACCCAAAGCGTAGACTACCCCATGTAGTTCATCCATCAACTCGTCAATGTGAGGGATAGGATACCAGTTCTTGATAATTTTCTTGTTCAAGGCTCGGTAATCAATGCAGATCCTCATGGTACCATCCTTCTTCATAACTAAGACAACTGAAGAAGCGAATGGACTACTGCTAGGTCATATGTGTCCTATCACTAGAAATTCTCACTCCCAATGTCTGAAAAGTGCACCCCAAATGATTCCTTCTTCAGACTCTGATGAGGAACTAGGAAAAAGATGTGCCTTTCCTTCCTCTCAATTGGGTTGGAGGGGAATCTCTGAAATCTCACTCAAAGGGAAAATTTGATCCACTAAACCTCCTCAAAAGTTGTGCCCTCACCCTGAATGAGTGCACCCTTGCTGCTGCAACCTGCAAATTTTTTGTTGAAGATCGATGGAATATCTGTGTGACCTCCTCGGTGACTAGGGTGTGTCTCTCAACACTGAAATCAGCCACTGGTGTATTCCTCCTGGAATCCACTAAGCTACCTCTCATGAGATGTGCCTCTCTCCTCAATGAAAAGTCAAAATATACATAATTATGAATTAGGTCATTGAACCTTCTCTTATAGCTGCCTGAAACCCTAATTCGTTGTTGACTTCTAATTTTAGCTCATTTGTTCTATTTTTATCTCAAATTGGCTCAAAATCACTTTTAGCCACTTTTAGCTCAATGTCACTTTTCGAATATAACACCTTTGACTGGAATGAGCTCTAGTAACCTTGTTTACCCCTTTCTGGCCCTAGATATAGTATAATGGGGCAGTTTACACCATTCAACCTCCTCTCTAGAGCTCCTGTTTTGAAAGAGACATTACAGTCCTCCCTTTCTGAAATTGCTTGTACTCAAGCAATACCAATCTAGGGTGTTGCAACACCTGCTCGCTCTCCCAAGTAGGGTCCTCTACTAGAATCCATCTCCATATGATCAAACACTCTCTGATTACCCTGCTCCTTAGTTTCCACTCTCGAAACTCCAGTACCTCCTTCGTAACCAACTCCAATTGTCCCTCCTCATCCAATGGGGGAATCTCCTTTGATGTGTTGATGAATTTTCCCACTTCCTTTTTTAGGCAAGATACGTGGAACATGTTATGAATCCTACTCCCCTCTGGAAGCTCTAGCTCATAAGAAACCTCACCTACTTAGCTCATAAGAAACCACGAACTCAAAATGTCCAAAGTGACGTTGAAGTGTCATCTTCTCTATGTCTTTCTCTCGGATGTTGATCTAATGATACCCAGAGCGTAGACTACCCCATGTAGTTCAATGCGAGGGATAGGGTACTAGTTCTTGATGTTTTTCTTGTTCAAGGCTCGGTAATCAATGCACATCCTCATGGTACCATCCTTCTTCAGAACTAAGACAACTGAAGAAGAGAATGGACTATTGTTAGGTCTGATGTGTCCCATCGCTAGAAATTCCTTAATTTCTTTCTCTATATCGTCCTTGAACCTCATGTTAGCACTAGAAGTCACCTCTAGATTGCAGTAGAGATAATCCCAGTACCCATCAGTTTTTATGTCACAATGAATAAATTTAAGGGGGGTCTAATGGATGCAAACTCAGGATGATATCGCTTTAACTCAGAAAACTCGGTTGTATGCACAGGAAGATGAGGTCTTGATCTAACTTCAGATAGTAAGTTGTAGTAAGGGTGAGTAGGGGGCAGAACTTGAGGAGAAAATGTAAAGGATTGTTATGTACATCCAGTCTTCCAACATCTTAAGGAGGAAAATCTTTGAATACAAGATCCTCTTGGATCCAAAAACTTCAGAAAATTAAAGATGTTGTAACAACACTGCAATCAAACATACATCACAACATGATTACAACTACTCGATTGGATCATACATGCTCGAGCCTTCAATATCAGAGGCAAAAGAGGTGGAAAAGAAGGTTGACTTTCATTAAACAAGAAGTCTCAAAATGCAATACATAACCAGAGAACTAGAAGCTTTACTAAAACTTTACATGCGGGAGCTTAGCTCAACCATCGACCCTAAACAAAATGGAAAAAATGCCTACATATACTCTGAACTGGCTCTGACTGCCTAAGGTGTCCTTCCATGTTTTCCAAGCTTTGTGTTGATGAGCTTCTCTTTCAGGTTGTGCATGCAGACATTGGTAAGACTTCCCATGCAGTCTTCTTTTAGACATGATCTCTATCAGTTTGGACTGACTGTTTTCTTCTACATTTGTCCTTTTTCGACTTTCTATTTAAGGAAGGAGACAATCGCTCACCCACCTTCCATGTTTACATTAACTTCTTCATGGGGATCTAAGAGGGCAGAGTTAATGCCTGTAGTTGGAAGACGTGGCGGCCTTTCTTTCGTCGTCTATTCTTTGTTGGATGTTATCCGGAAAGACTAGAAGGAAGATGAAGGATGCTAACGAGGAGGAGATGGTGAGATGATTGGTGTGGCTCAACAGGCTACAACAAATGCTCGATGACTAGGTGGAAAGATGTGATAGCAAAGATGGGGTCGGGAAAGCGCGGGCATCGACATGGGAGAGTTGAGGTGGGAAGGTGTAGGGGTGATGTGGAGAGGAGAGGGGATGCGGTGGTAGAGGGAGAGTGGGGACGACCATATAGGTGGAGGTGACATGGGAGACAGATGGTGGAAGGCGAGAGGCAGTAGCAGGAAGGAGACATGACATGAAAGTGGAGTGGGAGACACATGGCAGGCAGGGGCGGAGAGGCGAAAGGTGCTAATATGACAGTCGAGAGGAGACAGGCAAGTGGAAGAAAGGTATCTTTAGGAGGCAAGGGCGGTAAAAAAAGGTGGTAAGTAGTATACTTAGAGGGGGGGTAGGCGATTAGTGGTTTAGTGCAGAGGGGGGTCCGAGTTGGCGAGGAGGCGCCATGTTAATTGTTGCCAAAACCACCTTCTGAGACCCTACCGTTAAGGTGGCTTCGAGGGGGAGTGCGATATAGATCCTACGCTTTATATATTAAAGGTAGAATCTCGAGGGGGTCTGATATGGATCCTGCGCTGTATATATGAGCACGCAGATCTCATCTTCTCAGATCTACGTGCCCCTTAGTATAACGCGCCCAGGCACCAAAGACTTAGGATAAGGCCGCTTTGTGGGTTTTTTGCATGCTTCTTGTCACTTTTTCTCTATGGTGTCCATTCCTGAGGGAAAAACACCCCTTTACAAACTTGTGTGATAAAATTTGGCTCCATGGGGGATGGCTTGCTCCCTATGAGATGCCAAGAACTCACAAATTCAGTCGCCTTACTGTTGGATTGTGGAGTCAGCTAAAAAAATAGAAAGAAAATGATATTTACAATGGCGTGGAGGAGCCATGCATGGCTCAAACAAAGAAATTTTTAAGAAAATTCCCATTAACAAGGCCACCAAAAACTTCACCCCCTTCCAAATTATGAAACCTGTAAGTGTTATTTGGAAATATCTCAGAAATTTTGAAGGGTCCAATCCAGAGGGCTTCAAACTTACCATGCTTTCCCTTGTCCTGTTTGGGTGCATCCCATTTGAGTTCTAGATCTCCCAACTAGAAATCCTCTTTAGTGCTCTTCCTGTCAAAGGCCTGCTTGATCTTTTGTTGATGTTCATGTGATTTTTACAGCATCTACTCTCTAGTCTATTTCACTTCTACCAGTTGTTTTATTCTTCTGATCATATCATCAGGATCCCCTTGGTAGTCTTGGAATAATTTTTCCACTGGCAAGGTGATATAAGAAGGAAATATGGCCTCAAATCCATACACGAGCTGAAAAGGAGAGACACCCAGAGATCTCTTTGTTGTCACTCTATCATCCCACAGAGAAAATTTGAGCTTTGAATCCCATACTTTCTTGTTGTCGACTAGCAATCTTTTGATAATATTTATAAGGATTTTGTTAGAGGACTATGCTAGTCCATTGCCTTGGGGATAGTAGGGGGTGGAGTGGATCAATGAAATTCTAAACTGCTAACAGAATTTGACCAATGGCTCGGCCTTGAAGGATGCAGCGTTTTCAATGATGATTATGTTCGGACAACCAAACCTTTCCATAATATCTTCAAGGAAACCAATGACTATTTTGAGAGAAGAATTCCTTGTGGGAATAGCTTCTATCCATTTGGTGAAATAATATGTTGTAGTTAAGATCCATATGTGTTGACCACTTGAAGCAGGATGAATTTCCACAATAAAGTCTAGGCCCCATTGTTGAAAGGGTCCTGCAACTACCACAGGCTTCAATGGAAAAGACTTGAGTTGTTGCTTCCCAGAGAAATTTTGGCACTTAACACAAGCCCTAATATTTGCACAGACATCAGTGAATAGGCTAGGCCAAAAGTACCCATCCCTGAGAATTTTATAGGTTGTGGTTCTCCATAAGTGATGTCCCCCACATAGGTTGTCATGAAAATCAAACATAATCCTTTGGGACTCGTGTGGGTTTAAACATCTCAGGAGTACTGCTAGAGGGTCTTTCCAATACACGACCTGGTCAATAAGGAAATATCTAATTTCTTTGAACTTTAAGGCTCTAGCCTTACTTTTTCCCATTCCATCAGAAGGTCTTAACTCTTGCAGAAAAAATGTAATCTCTTTGTAACAGGTGCATTCTGCCAATGGAGGGTTGATTGGTGGGCCTGCTTGAGACAACTCAGCTTGTTGATTTTCTAAACAGGTGTTGATGAAGTTGACCTCCAAATATTTGCAATTAGATTCAGCCAATAGCTTGGATAAACCTTGACCTTTGACTAGTTTGGTAGGATTTATTTCCAGATCAAACTCAAGGATTTTGGCAATCCACTTGTTCCTTCGTCCATCTATGTCAGGATGAATGAGAATGTCCTTCACAGAAGCCGAAGGAACATATGCAATGACCTTTGAATGTAGAACATAAACTCTGAAATCTTTGAGAGCTCTCACCAAGTCATAGGCCTACTTCTCCATGATGTCATATTTTATCTCAACATCCCTTAGTGCCTACTGAAAAAGGAAATAGGTTGCTTCAGCCCTTCAGCGTTTTTCTGCAATAAGACAATGGCCATTGTATCAAAAGTATCAAAAGAAAAAATAAAAAAATCTTTTGAGTAATCAGGACTGATAGGCACAGGTGCCTCAGTCGGTTCTTTCTTGATTTGGTCGAAATAATTTCTGGACTCAGCAGTCCATTTCACTTCATTCCCCTTCTTGAGCATGGTTGTAATATGCTTTACCAGTTCAACAAAATTTGAAACAAACCTTCTCAGAAAATTAATTTTGCCCAAGAAGGACAGAACTTCCTTCTTGGATATGGGAAGTGACAAGGTTTGAATTGCTTCTACCCTTCTTGAGTCAATTCTAAATCCCTCATCTAATACTATGTGTCCCAACAATTTTCCCTCCTACACGGAAAATAAAGACTTCTTGGGATTTAAGGAGAGACCGAACCTTCCAAATTTAAAGAAGACACTTCTACGATGACAATAATGTTCTTTATCAGATCTAGGGAAGATTGTAATGTCATCTAGATAGATGACTACAAACTTGTCCCTTTCCCCAATAAAGGCTATATTCATGGCTCGTTGAAAGGTCGCCCCTGTGTTCATCAATCCAAAGGGCATTTTAGCGTACATGAATGTGCCCCAAGGTGTGGTGAAAGTTGTTTTTTCTCTGTCTTTAAGCAGGGCAAAGATCTGATTGGAGCCTGAAAATCCATCAATCATGGAAATTTTGGATGCACCTGTCACCCTCTGCAATATATGTCTCATCTTTGGCAAAGGATAATTGTCCTTTTTGGAACTTCTATTCAGGTTCCTAAAATCGACACACAGTCTGATTTCTCCATTTTTCTTTCTTACTGGGACCAGGTTGGTGACCCACTCCAAATATCTCAAAGGGACAATGATTTGAGTGTCCAATAGCTTATTTACATCTCTTTCCATAATAGGTAGCAGCATGGGGTTTATTTGTCTTAATTTCTGCCTAAATGGTTTGACCTCCTCTTTCAATGGGATCTTATGCTCAATGACACTTGTGTCATATGTTTTGAGATATTCATAGGTCCAGGCAAACACATCAACAAATTCTCTTAATAACTCAGCATACTCAGTCATTTGTTCCCTTGACAGGCTGCTTGACAACTTGACAAATTTTGGATCCTCCTATGTGCCAATATTGCACTCATCCACATCAGCTTCCTCATTTGAGACCTTACCCTTTACTGCCACATCATTCCTGTCAAATAGTCTTTCCAAAGGAACTAGTCCCTTTGGGATATGATTGTTGGGCAGTTGGACAATATGGTGGTTAGCAATTTTGTTCAGAAAAGCATCATCATGAGGATTTATTTCAGAATCAAGATCTTGATCAATGTGTAATGCAGAAAACTCATCAACAGTCTCCAATAATCTTTTGATTTCCAGATCATCCTCAAATAATTTCCAATGTTTTACACTGTCAGGTATAGAGGGTCTATATTTCACTTCTAGATCATACCTAAGTTTAGGTGGTAGAGGGACTCTCAAATTACTTGTTGACGTAGCCATAGAATCAACCATAGCATTCTCTTCTCTTGGAACAAATGAGATGTTGAAAGCCAAGAAAAAACTATCGACTAGATCCCAGACTTCATTTTTGTAACTCCTAAGCCGAGGGTGCGTGGCTTAATAAATTTTTCTGATCTGATGGAAAATTAACTCAGCATCCCCAAACACTGATATCTCTTTAATTCCCATGTCTTTTGCAACCCTCAAACCAAAAACAAGAGCTTCATACTCTGCCACATTATTGGTAGTTTCAAATTCTAACTTGTAGGACAAAGGTATAATTTCTTGCATAGGTGAAACAAGGACCACTCCAGCACCAACACCTTCTCTAGAAGAGGCTCCATCAAAGAACATTTTCCAAACAGAGGCAATCAAGGGAGAATCTTTACAGAGAGTAAGGGACTGCTTTCTGATTTCAAGAGGGGGTTCAAGGGCATTAGTGAGTTGCAACAAGTTGGATCCCATATCAGTATCAAGTGAAAAAATAGGATGGTTTGTGGGGTCTTCTTCATCGCTAATAATATAGGCCAACTAAGCTTCTATGTATAGTCTTCTATGCTCCCCCCCAAACATAGGAATGGTAGAATATGTGAGGTCCATCCGCAAGGTTCCCCCAAGTCTTTTTATCTAAGATCTTGACAAGAGCATGCCAAAATTGGGGGGAACATCGGCTACCACAATATCCATCACTACACTTTTCATAGGCAGCTGAAACAAGGTCACAACCAGATCCTTGATGACACCAAGACATTGTACCTTCCTCGAGTCAAAATAATACAAGTCATGATACGATTTTGTGATTTCTAGTCCCAGCCCATCCATGACAGTTTTGGGCATGAGATTATGAGATGCCCCTGATTCCATCAAACAATTATGCAACACCTTATCATGTATGTTCAATGAGTTGTAGAAGGGAGGGGGTGAATCATCTCTATCTTCTATCAAGGGACCTAGAATGACTACTGGATTTTCATCTTGAAGGTTTACTGAGTTTATGGAATAAGATGAAGGCTTGGGCTGCAAAAACTTAGAGAGAAATCTTTTAAAATCTTCATGCTTGACTAGCTCTGAAAGGGGTACAGGGATCCTAATCTTCTGAATTTCATGCTCAAACTTGAAAGAGGAGGGGGGCTTCAAAATTTATTTTACTTCTAGGATAGAACATTTAGCTAATGGTGAGGGATTCTGTGTTTTCTTCTCCTTGTTGTTGTTTGTTGCGTCTTTAGCAGGATTCTCTACTCTGGAAGGCTGATCAGGGATGTCAGACTTCCCTTCTTTCTTCTTAGACCTGAGATTATATCTATGGGGACTACTATTGGTCTCCTCCCCTTTACTCATCTCATTTATTTGGTTGTCCATGAGGGACTCCTCATATGCAGATTGGGTCAAATGGGGGAATGGGTAGGTGTCTTCAAGACAATAGATTTCAGGATCAAGCTCTTCTTCCTCACCTTCTTTATCGGCAACAAGATTATTTTAGAGAGGGATCTAGATTTTCTGATCATCCATATCTCTATTGCGAGGCTCTCTTGGAAGTATCTGAGGGGTATTGTTTGGTCTTCTGAAGTTGCCTCTGTTTTCATCATTTTGGGCACTCTTATAACTCTGCTTCCCTTCAAATTTCATCTTCTCCATCTCTGCAGAAAGAAATTTTACCATCTTGGTCAATTCATCTACTTGAGGATGGGATGAAGAGGAACCTGAGGTTGAAGCTTCAGATCTCCCTCTTCCTTTGTCTCTATCAGTTTTATTCCTGAGTCTATCAACTGCCAACACATTGGACTCTACTTAGAGGGTTGCATATTTCATATGAGCCAAGGAAGTAGATCTTCTTTCTCTTAACAGGAGGTAGAAATCAGGGTCAAAAGCACTAGCATAAGTAATTTTAGCAGAGGCTTCTGTAGGCTTTATCTTAACATGGATCTTATTGTACATTTTTTTGAATCTTTTGGATAAATCAGAGACAGATTCTCCCTCTTTTATTTTTAGGGACCCAAACTCTGTGATATAATACATAAAGTCTTTTTTATCCCCCCATTGTCTCAAGAAGATATCATCTAAAGCCTCAATCCCATCAATGGATCCAAGGGTTAATCCTATAAACCATTTCCTAGCCTCACCATCAAGGCTCTAGACAAAAACTCTCATCCACAAATCCTCATTTTCAATATTCAAATTGTCTGCATAACTGTAGAAGGCAGCAAGGTGCTCTTCGACAGTTATGTTTTTTTCTCTAGTGAACTTAGGCATGTATTTCAGGTAATCTCTGGCAGGGAGAGCACTCATTGGTTGAGGAAGGATTAGAGGATCATATCTTGCGGCCACTATGGCATCCATTATGTTTGTAGGGGGATTAGCACCTTCCATAGGGATGAGAGGTGGAGGAGAACCAAGAGAAGATGGAGCTCAAACAAGGGAGACTGGGGGTGTGTTCCTGGGAAGAAAGGGAAACAACAGAGGATTGTAGGAAAAAGCCACAGGGCTTGAGGGAATAGAGATTTCCCTTTCTGCAAAATCAACGACTCTAATAGGAGGAGGAGTATTGAAACTGGGAGAGGGGAAATCAACAGGAAAAATCCCAAAATTTAAACTTCTAGAAGCTCTAGTAGATGGTGTAATAGGAAAATGAGAAACAGCTACTGGAGTTGCTATAGGAAGATGGTGAAAATCATCAGAAATACTTGGTTCAGTAGATGAAGTACCTTCTTGAAGGGTCCTTCTCCTTTTGATAATTTTCTTTGGGTCAACTTCAGGTGTTTCTAAAGGCAGTTGTGGAGTAGACCTCATGTGTTTGCCTCTGGAATCCACTGCTGAAACAGTGGAGTCGTCAGGTGCACAGTTGCAATCTTCAATGTACTGAGTCCTGATGCACCTTCAAAACCAGTAAGCTTTGTCATTCAATCCCAGGGAAAATCTTCAATTCATCCCTGGAAATGGTGCCAGAAATGTTAGCACTAGAAGTCACCTCTGGATTGCAATAGAGGTAAGCCCAGTACCCATAAGTTTTTATGTCACTATGAATAGATTTAAGGGGGGTCTAATGGATGAAAACTCAGGATGATATCGTTTTAACTCAGAAATTGGGTTGGTATGCACAGGCAGATCAGGTCTTGATCTAATTTCAGATAGTAAGTTGTAGTAAGGGTGAGTAGGGGGCAGAACTTGAGGAGAAAATGTAAAGGACTGTTATGGACATCCAGTCTTCCAAAAGCCTAAGGAGGAAAAGATTTGAATACAATATCCTCTTAGATCCAAAAACTTCAAAAAATTGAAGATGTTGTAACAACATTGCAATCAAACATACATCACAACATGATTACAACAACTTGACTGGATCATCCATGCCCAAGCCTTCAATATCATAGGCAAAAGAGGTGGAAAAAAAGGTTGACTGTCATTAAATAAGAAGTCTCAAAATACAATACATAACTAAATACCCAGAGGCTTTACTAAAACTTTACATGCGAGATCTTAGCTCAACCATCGACCCTAAACAAAATGGAAAAAATGCCTACGTATACTATGAATTGGCTCTGAATGCCTAAGGCGATCATGTCATGATTTCCAAGCTTTACGTTGATGAGCTTCTCTATCAAGCTGCGCATGCAGACGTTGGTAAGACTGCCCATGCAGTATTCTATCAGACGTGATCTCTGTCAGTCTAGACTGACTGTCTACCTCTGTGTTTGTCCTTTTCCAAATTTCTATTTAAGGAAAGAGACGATGTCTCACCCACCTTCCATGTTTACATTAACTGCTTCATCGGGATCTGAGTTGGCAGAGTTAACGCCTGTAACTAGAATACGTGGCAGCCTTTCTTTCGTCGTCTATGCTTTACTGGATGTTAGCTGGGAAGATTGGCAGGCGGATGAACGATGTTGATGAGGATGATCTGGCGAGATGATTGGTGCGGGATCAGTAGGCTACAACAAATTCTCGGTGGCCAAGTGGAAAGACATGATAGCGAAGATGGGACCGGGAGAGCGTGGGCATCGGCATGCGAGAGCTGGGGTGGGAAGGTGTAGGGATGATGTGGCAAGGAGAGGGGTTGTGGTGGCAGAGGGAGAGTGGGGACGACCATATAGGTAGAGTTGACATGGGAGACAGATGGCGGAAGGTGAGAGGCGGAAGTAGGAAGAAGACATGACATGAAACTGGAGTGGGACACACATGGCAGGCAGGTGCAGAGAGGAGAAAGGCGTTGATATGAAAGACAAGAGGAGACAGACGAGAGGAGACAGGCGAGTGGAAGACAGGTGTCCTCGGGAGGAAAGGGTGGTAAACGGAGGCGGTAAGTGGTCTACTCGGAGGGGGGGTAGGCAGTTAGTGGTTTAGTGCGGGGGGTCCGAGTTATCAAGGAGGCGCCACATTAGTGGGGGGTCCGAGCTCAAAAACCACCTGCTCGGACCCCCCCATTAAAGGTAGAAGGTCAGGGGGGGTCTGATATGGATCCTGAATCATAGATTTGAGCACGCAGATCTCAGTCACTTAGATCTATGTGCCCCTTAGTATAACATGATCGAGCACCAAAGACTTAGGATAAGTCATGTTTGTGGGTTTTTTGCATGCTTCTTGTCACTTTTTCGCTATGGTGTCCATTCCTGAGGGAAAAACACCCATTTACAAACTTGTGTGATAACAAAGCCTAGGATGGTGATAGGGTGGGGTGATCATAGGTTTGGCCCCCTCCTCCAACTCATGGTGTGCTCAAACCCCCTGTCAAGTGGTCTCCCTGGTGGAATCGACTCAAAAACCTATTGATGTAATCCCAACAAGATCTTGATCTTTGTATGATATTGTTGTCGACCCTTTGAATCCTTTTGCATAGTGATCAAGCACTATGCGGCATATGCTACCTCCCCATGTCTAAATATACTCTCCATCCTCTTGTTCGAAACTATCATGGGTGGTCCTGTTGACATGCCTCTCAGAACAAACCTCTTCCTGTCGTTGTCTCTTAACCCCATCTCCAAGGTTTGGTAATTAGTGGTGATTTTTCCCAAGGTGATCATTCACTAGACTCCCAATACCACATCTTTGCTAGATAGGTCAACCACATAAAATGTGTCTCTCACTGTGTATTTTCCTAACTTTATCTCCAAGTTTAGAACTCTTTCTAGACACTCCATTGTATGGTCATCTGCTAATGCAACATCAAACCCCTCAAACTCGTATGTCTGAAGTGCCTGTCTCGATACCAATAAAGTGTAAATGAAGTTGTGGTTGGTCCCACCATCTATCAGGGCGATTTCTCATTGTCCCTGAATAGTCCCTCTGATATGGAGAGTATCATACCTGGGAACACCAGGAAGGGTCTCTATGACTCCTCCCTTTGTTGGTTTTTTTTTTCTGTTAGCCTGCTCAGGAAGTTGTGGAACTATCAGTGTGTGGGACCCTACCGGTGTCGGTGGTCTACGGGGAGGTCACTCCTCTGCCTGTGTTGACTCCTCCTCTAAGCTAGTGGATACACTACCATGATCCTCCTCCTCACTATCCACACTCTCTGTTTCCACCTCAATATAATGAATCTCTCCCTTTCCCATGCACCTATGGCTTGGGACCCAAGGGTCTCTGCAGTTGAAGTAAAGATTCTTCCTCATAATATCTTGCCTCATCTCATCATCCAACTTCTCCTTTCCCTTCCATTCTATCTGGAATGGCTTCCTGTCTCATTCCTTCTATGGTACAAAGGGTTTGGAAAAGGGTTTATTCTTTGGCACTGAGTCTACCAAATCTTTAGTGCGTAATATGGCATCCTGCAATGTGTGAGGCATGTATTCCTTCACTCATCCTCTCAAGGGATCTATGAGTCCCTCTGTGAATAAAATGATCATCCTGGGCTCTGATATATCTTCCACTACCACTGCTACCCATTGAAACTTTGTGATGAATGCCTTTGTTGTGCCAGTTTGTCTCAACTGGGCTAGATCCCCAAAGTGGATCTCGGGATCCCTCCTGTCAAACCTGTCCATAATTCTCTATGTCAACTCCATGTAGTAGGTAATGTGACTGTGTCCCAATGTCACAAATCCATGATGCCACCACTCATGTGCCTCACCCTCCAAGTGTAGGGTAGAAAAATTGATGGCCTATGTCTCGGTCATCTAGTTGAGCTTATAGTATGTGTCTAGCTTTTGTACCCAAGATTTGGCAGTGCATTTGGACGATCTATTAAAAGAAGGTATGGTTATTTTACCA
This sequence comes from Picea sitchensis, assembly GCA_010110895.2. Classification (NCBI taxonomy): domain Eukaryota; kingdom Viridiplantae; phylum Streptophyta; class Pinopsida; order Pinales; family Pinaceae; genus Picea; species Picea sitchensis. The sequence continues at coordinate 84,294 of SNQJ01S0009093.1, read as the reverse complement.
ACTTTCTGGATGAAATCAATGTTAGTCCCATGTTTTTGTTGTTGTCCTCCTCTTATTGAGTGGGCAGCCTTTGTGTTATCGATTGTTGTGATGTCGTTGGGGGTGCCATCTGGAAACTGGGGAACAATGCCCTGAGAATCCTACTCGAAGAGGTGTATGTGTGAGTAGGATACTAGCGTCTACTGCCTGCCCCTGATTTCCCCTATGTTGCATGTGGGGCTTATGTGCTCGGGGTGCCCACTGTAACCAATCTATTAACCATCTGTGCCAAGTACTGTTTCATGTCCTGTTGACTGACTACCAAATTGTCGAGTACTTGCATGAAGGTTTCCTCTGGTTCCATGGGGGTCTTACCACTACCCTCTGGTCTCTCATATCTGTCTCCTAAAATACTCTCTTCCTCATGCTCATCCTCACGCTCTATGCTTCTCTCCACTTCCCTTTGTGCCTCTTCCTCTTCCTCTGAGATGGGATAAAAGGGGGGAAATCAAGTCTAGTTCTTTCGTCCTTGCGTCTATTGTAAGTGACATATTCGTCACCTACATGCTCACGACCCCTCGGGTCCTCTGTTGCACTCATCATATTTAGTCACAGGCTGGTAGGACTAAAGATTTGATACCACTGTAATGTTCCTGACTTGGCTAGTCTAGGAAAATCTCCTAATGTTTGTGTAGGATTAATTGTTTATAGCATATAAATGAGCATTCAAATAATAATGGTGACAAAAGACTGCAAAGCTTATATTATGAAATCTTCGTGGAGTACAAATGTTGAATGCGGTTGAATAAAATAAATCACTCGGCTAGATCAACGAAAAAAGGATCTTAACTGGAATACAATAGAAACTAAAAAAATAATATATAATACATGAAGAATGTTGTGGAGTTCAATGGATGAGATGAAGAACTGTTGCGTATATGACAGTTCGTATGGAAACTGCTAAAAGTCTAGAAAGTTTGCCCTGGTGGCTATACCTCTTAGAAATTCTTGGAAATTGTCCCAAACAATGCTCTTTTCTCTTCCTCACAGTCATGGTGACTTTCCGGACCTCAACTCGTGTATCTGGTCCCCGGAAGTATCCCCTAGGGAAATGCGCCCCCTCTGCTCTGTAAAATTATGCCCTAGTGATTCAACCGTTGGAATCACTTGATGTGTGTCTCAAACTGATCACCCAGGTCTACTCTGAAATGGGTCAGAAGGATTTCCCCATATCTGAAAAAATGATCGTTTGGGAACCCCGAATGTGTCCTCCCCAAGTGTCGCATTCCAAATGTCTAGAAAGTGTGCCCCGGATGATTCCTCCATCAGAATCTGACGAGGAACCAATAAAAATATGTGCATTTCCTTCCTCTCAACTAGATCAGAGGGGAATCTTTGAACTCTCCCTCAAAGGGACAAGTTGATCCACTGAACCTCCTCAGAAGTTGTACCCTCACCCTGAATGAGTGTGCCCTTGCTGCTGCAACCTGTGAAACTATTGTTGAAGATCGATGGAAGATATGTGTGACCTCCTCAATGGCTAGGGTGTGTCTCTCAACACCAAAATCATCCATTGGTGTATTCCTCCTGGAATCCACTGAGTTACCTCTCCTGAGATGTGCCTCTCTCCTCAATGACAAGTCAAAATCTACATAATGATGAATTAGGTTGTTGAACCTTCTCTTGTAGCTTCCTGAAACCCTAATCCATTGTTGACTTCTAATTTTAGCTCGTATGTTCTATTTTTAGATCAAATTGGCTTAAAAGTGATGTTAGCCACTTTTAGCTCAATGTCACTTTCTGAATATAACACATTTGACTGGAGTGACCTCTAGTAACCATGTTTACCCCTTTCTGGCCATGGCTATAGTTTAATGGGGTAGTTTATACCATTAAGCCTCCTCTCTGGAGCTCCCATTTAGAAAGGGACATTAAATGCACTCACTAGAAATTTATCAGCATGGAATGAGAGTGGGAACAAGAGGGGAATTTTCCTTTATTGTTTCCCCATATTTTCGAGGTCTATATCAAAATTTTGCAAATCCTCATCCTGAGGATGAAATTGTATACTTTTGACATAAAAAAACCTATTACTTCAGTAATTGTAGTCTGGGAGTCCTCTTTGAAAAGGTTTGAGAAATAATTTACTCCTTCATTTGCAATATCTTTAAAAATTGTTTCCCACCTTTCATTCCCTTTGTCAATTTCCAAGTAGAGTTAATGTTTTTCCTATTGTTTAAATATCTATGAAAGAACTTGTCATTTTCATCACCTACTTGTAGCCATATGGCCCTACTCCTAGTATTCTATCCTTTCTCTTTCTCCAATAGGATGTTCCTCTTTTTTTCTTATAGGGGCTTCACTTCCATCTTCTAAGCCTCATTCAAATAGCCAAATTTGTGCACTGTTATAAAGAATATCCAATTCTTCTTCCACTTCTTTGAGAATATTGTCATCTTTCTATTTTTTATCCATTTCCCATTGGGTTGCTATCTCCTTTACCTCTTTCAGATATTGTTGAATTGAATAGGTGTAGACTTTGTTAATTTTTCATCATAGGGTTTCCAACTATATTTAATCTTCTTTACAAACTACTCCATCTTTAACCATTATGGGTTCAATTTAAAGGGATGGATGGTTTTCCTTAAGTCAAAGTTACGTCTAATGCAAATGGATTATGGTCAGACTCCCCTCCCAAGGAAACCCATTGTTTTAACCAAATAACTACATCCAAAAAACCTTCATAGATGAAGAACCAATCAATCCTCTTGACAATTATGTCATCCCATGTTCTCTTATTCCTCTAGGTGGGAGTCATCTTTGATGGCTCAATGTCCAACAAGCTATTTCTTCCATTTTTCTTATACATAAACCTAAAATACAATCCATATGTGTTGTAGGTCCCCATATTTCTAAGGATCCTAATTCAAATTTGAAGAACCTATCTAGTACTCGACCCTATCCAAAAACTGTATGCATTCAGAGTAGAGATCTCTTCACTCATATTTAGTGAGAAAAGGGATACCCTTGGACTTGTAGGAAAACCCTAGTAGATGGTCAGGGTATAATATCACCTTTTCCAACCAATTATCTTCCTACCATATCTCCCAATAGCATCAATATAATTGAAATCCCACCCAACCACAAATTTTGGGAGATCTTGAGTTATTTTCTCCCCGTCGGTCATAATTTATTCAAACAAGATAATAGAGGGTTTTGAAGCCTCTATTAGCCTCTTAATGAACAATTTATTTGATGAATTGGATATCCCTCGATAGTTTAGGTTCAAGAAGATCATTTAAGTCCCTCTCAAGGGGAATTTGATCTGAGATTCTCTATCAATGATAATTATTGTTCGCATATGATCTCTTAATATGTTTTTTTCTGCACCATGGACATGAATGAATTTCTCCCTAACCCACTTTGCCCCATTCCTAGGAAATTTGAGGGTGTCTTTAATCTTGGTTCTAAGGTTGAATTTTGAGGATTCCTGGGGAGTGGAATCTCATGAAGTCACCCAGGCCTATGTTCCCATCCTTGGGAATGCAGAAGTCCCTACCTAGACATGTTCATCTACCATAGGCCTTTCATTCACAAGAATAAGAATGAGGGTCAAGGAGACAATATTTTCAATGGTAGAAATACTAGGAAAAAATCCATTGATTGACTTAAATCCTTTAAATTATACATCCAACCCCCAAGCTCTAAAAATTAAATTTCCATAGGATATTCTTTTATTTGGGAAAGGTAAATGTGATGACTTACTCATGAGAGGTGTGCATACTTTGTTGTCATTGATAGTGTACAATCTTTGATCCTTGTGATGACATGTGGAAAAAGGTTGTTCTTTTTATTCCAATGGGTTATCCATAAGACATTAAATAAGCCTATTATCACCAGTATCCTTTGTCCATCTTGGGTTATGATGGATTTCCATCAGTTCCTCCCCAAACACTTTTGGTTGCTTTCTCTAAGCCTACAACTTATTTTGAAATGGGTATGTACAATCCACTACTAAGTTCCCATAGCTATGGAAGCACCCACACCTAAAGGGTGTTCCTTTATAGTCTAGGTTTAGCCAATATAGGTCAGCACCTCTCTTAATAACAATTTCCTCTAACAATCCTTTGCTTTTCCCTAAGCCTAAAAGAATTATTTCCATACTGAAGAACCTTGTGTCTCAAAAAGAGTAATCAACTTCATAATATGATCCGAGAGCATTCCATATGGCTTCAAACACATCCTCTGACCATAATACTAGTCCAAGACCAAGAATTCGAACCCAAACTAGAAGAATATCCACACGAGTAGTTTTGGCATCAAAATTCACATGACACTTTTTCAAGAATAGATTTTGAGAACCCCACTTCTATCAACTATGTAAAATTTTGTTAACCCCTATCACCATTCTAAAAACCCATACCAACCATCCCTTTTTCCATATTTATAATGTAGGGAGAGTAACCAACCAATGGTTCAAATTTTTCTTTTGTCTAGTCCTTTAGACAATCGCTAGTCATCTTTCTGCCAAGAAATTGGCTTATGATTGCTAGTTCTTTCAGTTCCAAGACATCATTTATCCTGGATTTCATCCCCAAGTTCAAACTTACCAAGTCATGCATTTTTTTAATACATTTTCACCTTTGGGGTTCCCTTTCCCCTTCTAGACGAGGTTTCTCTAGTATCCCCACTTGAACAATTATGGAACCACTCATGAGGGTTAGATCCAAAAGTTTACTGATAAACCCTACCTCTAGTTGTGCTTCAAATTTAGAAATTGTGTCATAGAAAAGTAATTCAATATCCCCGCAAGAAGAAAATGAAAGGATAATGGTACCACCACCTTCATAATGTTGAGTACAAGATTTGTTGTTATTGGCCCAATGGAATGACAGTCTGGGATCTCCAAGATCTGCTCCTTCATATGCCACGAGTGGATTGTCTATTGAGACATTAAGAATCTCAGGGGACTCAACACCTCAACCCTTGTCCTCTCCTCTAACTAATCCTCCACCCTAGATCCATTTGTGATCAAACCTAGGCCAAATCATTAATGATTGTCATTGTTTCCTCCTTCAGTGGTGCAACCCCACAAGATACCTCCTCCTTGAATCCAAAGGGGTGGTAGGTGTGCAAGTATATGGGTTTTCCTAGATTATCCAGCCCTCCATCAAGTCATCTGAGTAGTCCAAGCTCTCTTCATCCATTGTCAATAACTATGTCATGATGGTATTTCCCTACTTCCCACCTCTCAAAACACTATGTTGACCCTAACTCACACCTATGGAAACCCTAACACATGCTTGCAGAAACCCTCTCATCCTCTTTTTTTAAGGTCTTAAGCCCACTTGTTCGAGTTCTTGTTCACTTATTCATGTGCAAGAATGGATCATGTAATAAATATTATTCATTACAAAAATACAAGGTGATCAATTATGTAAGCAAGCAAGATAGAAGCAAGGCCACTAAATGATGTTAAACATAATTTCAATCACAACAATGTCATACACACATTCAAATACATAGACCTAAACCTAACCATGATATAATGGTGTATACTTTTATATATCTCATCGACAATGGTAAAATGCAAATATACATGATATATAGCTTATGAAATGGGCATTACTACAAGTACAATATCTATATTCTTGAATATTTTCTAGAATATATTTTAGGTCATCTTGTTCATATGACACCTAATGATTATATTTTAACATTGTGATAATAGTTATAGCTCGTAACAAGTTCAATGTCTTTTATTTTCCTCTTATTCAATAATCAAACACCAATAATCAATCGATATTGAAATTTACAAATTAAACCAACAACCAAACCAAGTAAAACCTTCTACTCTAAAAAGTAGTCCATATCAAAAAGAGACCAATTCAGCTAGCAAACCCATATTCATCACCTACCAAAAACATTTTCATAGTGAACTTATTAAATATGAAAAATAATCCAATAATCCCAGATTTAAGGATTGGAGCACCGAAGATCATCTCAACATAAATCATAGCAAAAGTGTAAATTTTATTGTGAACCGTAAAGTTTAAGACCTTCAAAAACTTGTTTGAGGTGTTATTAATCACAATGAATGTTTTTCCATTCTAAAATTTCCATGAAGAGGTTTGAATTATCACTCATGCAGGTTTTAAAGAGAGTGGAATTATTGTTCAAACACAAGTTCTCGATACTTCATTTGTCATTTAGTATAATTTTAAAGAAATTGTGAACACAAAATAAAACATTGCATATTAAACATATACACATCCAAGATGTTTTTGACTTCCAAAGTTCACAAAAACCCCTAGGGTAGTTTCGGCTCTGCACCAGATTACAAGTGGAGGCAGCAATGGATAGGTGTGCATCATCCTACATGGCTATGGTGGAGTAAAGAAAATAGAATGACATATCTGTGTGGGTTTCCATGAGAGAACATAAGCTCTGTAGTTTCAATACTCTACTTGGGATCTACCAAAAGGGGTATAGTACCTTGGATTGTCTCTGGAGATCACATGCATATTATTTCTCAAGGTCCTCGTACCTCTCAATGGGTTATATGATCTTTAAATATCCCTTCTAGAAGATACCTATAGCCATCTAGGGTTGGTCTCCGGTAGGTGTTTTATAGGTGTAGGAAACGCAGTACCACTCGTGTCAGACTCTGAAATGAATGTCGATGTATCCAACTCCCAACGTTATGGATGACATCATCTTAGATTATGTGAAGGATGACAAGGACATGGAGGAGGTATTTTTCTCAGCGGCCAATATCCATCCTGCTATGTAGCATTGAATGCTATGGCAGGTGGATTATAAGTCGTCGTATCTGAAATAAATTCAAATATGACGGCTTATAATCCACCGACCGCAGCATTCAATGTTGTGTAGTAGGCTTGAAATTGCTCACCATTTCTCTGACAAAGATTTTATTCGCATGCAACGGTTGAAACGGGCAGTATACTTGGAAAATATACCTCCGTTGGATCTTAGTGGAAAAACCGATCTACCTTCAACTGTCCCTAAGTAGGGTAAAGTCTCTATGTAGAGTGGGTACCAAGATTTTTCATCTGGCTTGGCTCCCATTTCAATTTAAGAATGTTTATTTCAAGTCTAGATCCAATATACAGTCGCCACCTTTGCATGCACCAGTTTTCTCGTCTGCTTCTAAGTCTGCAACTGAAATTTTTGTAAGGGGATATGAGGAGGGTTTACAGTGGGTGAAGATTCAACTTCCAGAAAAAGGAAACAATGTTGTTAGAAGGTCTGCAAGGAAAATCAAAGAATGGGCATTGGGGCAGATGTATCATTGGAAAAGATCCCAGAGATGCTTGGTACGACAGTAGTTGGACGTTTTTGTGGGAATACGGTCTCCACATCATCTCTGCAAAAGGGTTAGACTTGAATTGGGTTGGAATCATCAGACACAGTCTCGAGTTCCATACCTTGGCTAGAGGCTATATTTTCTATAAATTCAAATCCAATGCAAATATGATGGAAAATTTTAATAGAACGTGGGCTTGGGGTCCTTAGGTCTTGGTAATAAAAGAATGGGCCATTACCTTTGCTAAGGTTTGGGATATTCTACAAAATATTTTGATAGTTTTCTAGGAAGACGCTATACTAGAGTCAATTGGTAATAAAATTGATTGTTTTGTTTTTTTTGAATCGGGTTGGAAACAGAAGGAAAACCAGAGATGAATCTAGCTCCAAGTGGAGGTAGACCTTAGAGATGGGCTTCTAGATGAAATAGAACTAGTCTGGAGGGTTTCGTTTCAATGTTAGTTTCCATAAGGTTGGTCATTTGCAAGCTCAATGTCATACACCACCTTCTTATTTTTCTATGTTCCATAGGACGTGGAAACGCAAGGCTAGTTCGAGTGATTTTGGCTCTCTCAAGCATAAGGAAGCAGTTGGGGAAACTTTGAATGAAACTTCTTCTCCTGTAAAATATATTATATCAAGTCTTCAAGTGAAGGTAAGATTTATGATTCCTCTCTCTCCACTTGGATTCCCTCTTTTTCTGATTATAGCAAATCTTTGGCCCCCCCTATGTCTCCCCCATTGGGTAATTGGGTTGGCATCGAAAACAAGTATTCCCATGTTCCAAGGGATCTTTCCCCGTCATCCTATTCCCCTCTTCCTCAACGATCCTTGGTCCATTTCTCCCCCCCTCATCCCCATTCTCCCAAGTGTTGTATCCCCTTGTTGTCCCCTTCCATTCCATCCAAAAGTGATGATGTTTCAATGACTTCGAAATCCTCCAAGTCTAACATTAATACTTCCTACCTTATCCATTCTCATGTTAAGAAAAAATTTGAGGTGGTTTGTCTCAGAGGGTTGTCTATGGAAAAAAGCGGGGTGGTACATGCGGGTAGAAAATATCACCTTTCTTTAGCACAGTTCTAGGTGATCAAAAAAATCAGATGTGGTAAACAATCAGCAATCACTCGGACACCTAAAGTAGGTAAATCCCATGAAAAAATGACCCAAAGATTATTTTATCTCTTAATTTTCTAGGAGTGGGGGGCATGCCCTAAAACGGATTATATCTTCGAGTAGGAAAGATGTCATTATTTTACAATAAACTATGTGTAGTGGGGAGAAAGCAATAGAGACTTTTAGGCATTGGTTAAAGGATTAGGATTTTTGTACTTGTGACTCGAAGGGGCTCTCTCGAGTTTTACAATCTGTTTGGAGTTCAAATATTGTATCTCTTTTCTCATATTTTCTCCCCTTTGGAATTGTGTTGGACTTGTTGGACTTTGATTCAAGTGATTCTTTTAGAATTATCAATCTTTACGACCCTTCTACTAACAGAATCCTTTTCTGGATCGACCTAAGAAACAGTGGGTTTATTTCCACTCAGAACCTTATTATAGGGGGAGATTTGAATTTTTCCCTCTCCCTGGAAGAAGTTTGGGGAGTGAACCCTAGGTTTGACCCCCAAGAAAAAACTTTCTCTCATTGGATTGAATCTCACCACATGATTTGTTGAATTAGTGCCAATCAATTTACACACGTATTTAGATATTCGGAAGATTTTGTTGCCCCTATTATTCAGTATCTAGTTGGGTCAAATCAACTAGAATTAGAATAGGGATAAGAGCACAATAATTTTAATCAGTTTCATGTAACTAAGCGATAACTATTATATATATATATATATATATATGTAAGCATGTAGAAGAAAAGTGTATGAGTGAATGAGTGAGTGTGTAAGCCTAGTCTAGTTGATGTAATATCTCCCTTGAATGATAAATAAATCGAATATCATTGTCCCGTGGATGTTTCCCTATATAGGTTTTTACCATGTAAAAATTTTGTGTTAAATTGTGTGATTGTTGTTGTCTCTATGTTGTAATTTGTGCCATATAAATCTAGTTAATGTATGTTTCTGGTGCACAACAAGTGGTATCAAAGCAGGTACGTCGAGCAGATCCTCGTGAATAAAATAGCTTTTTGGAAATATTTGGCATGTGAAGGCAAGTTTAAATCTACACGTGGGAAGTTGATCTGAGTGTTGGAAGTTGAGTTATGTGTGACATTATTTTTACCATGACGCTCCCTAAGGAGTGTTGGAGGAGCGTCACCCACTCCCACACTTCAAAATCTTGATTATTCTGGTCTAAGACATGCCCGGTGTAAGCCAAGAGGAGCGTCCATGCCTTGTCAACGGAGATAGGTGTTAGAAAATAAAGAGATGTGCTCATTTTTCCATAGACAATATAGCAATATTTTCACCCAACAATAGGCACGAAGCCACCCCCGAGCACTTTTAACCTTAACAGACAAAATAATTTTAGAAGCAAACCTTAAAACCAATAGCCAACCAAGATAGCATATCTATCTCAAAGGCTAGCATACCAAACAAAGAATCCAAACCATAACCAAGGCAGAAAGTCCAAACCATAGCCAAAATCAAAAATACCAATTGCAGTAGGTGAAACTTCACTCCCTCTCCAAACTTGTGCATCACTAGTCTTATTCAGTTGTGAGAGTGTAAATCAAATGAGGTTTAGCACCCTCTTATTTATAGTCTTCCAAGTGACCTAAATGGGCCGACTTTGACTTCTGGAGGATAAAAATTTAATATAAATTATTATCTTGAGTCGACTTTCCTTCTAGGGCTATTATCCAACATTTTAGGGTTTCTCTTGCTTCCTGTAATATTCTAGTCTCATCAAAGGTTACACGTAGAGGTTAATACCTCCTAAAACTACCATAATATCAACACTCCCTCCTAGCTAGGTGTTAGCACTATGTAACTTCTATGGCTGATAAATAAGTTGACAGAGGTAACCACAAAACCACTTTGGCTTCTAGGATGTGTCAATCCTAAACTCAGAGAAGGATCTCTCTGTAAGATTTATCTATATTTGCTCAGAATTTTATGCTAGTTATGATAGTTCAGTATTTGTTTTTTTTTTAAATTTTGGTTGAAACAGCAAGGGAAGTCTATTGGGAAATGGAGTAAAAGACTCTTGGGATGATCAATTTGCAGAAGTATCAAGCTAAATTGAAACAGGGCAAGGTAGACATACTATTGGATCTGGTAAATTTGGATGAAATGAAATAGGATAAAAGAGACATGATCAATTGATAAACATAGAAATTAATAATTCTGCCACTAAATATTAGAGGAAAACATTTAAATTATCCACAATAAGAATCAGAGTGTATCTTTCGACAAATTATGTTCTTTAACCTTATATAAGACAATTCAGAAAGAAACCAATATGTAAACAAAGAAAACAAGTTACAGAAGAGGCACTTCACCACATAGATATGGCACATGAATCTTGAACAGCTTGTCTTGTATTACTGCAAAATCTCCCTTGACCTTAGTGAACTAATGACTTATTATTAATTATCCTAGGTTATCTAATGACTTATTAAACTAGTTATTTTTGTCAGTTTAACCCAAGTTACCTAACATTATTTCATGCAGGGATGGAATTAGCAGGCGAGATGTGGTGAATAAGATGAATGGACAGGGGAGTGAGTGGCGCAGACATGAATGAGGGATTGGGACAAATGGATAGAGGAGAAAAGTCATCCGAGGAAACGAGGCAAGCTAGGAGCTTTTGTCATGAGAGAAACAATAGATAGAAACTGAATAATTAGACTTCCTATAATTTATAGGACCCTAACATAGGCTCCAATGGGGGATGGAAGATCTTTTAAGGGGTGTCAAGAACCACAGATCTCTGAATATGCAGACTAGTTCCTTATCTATTGGGCTTATCCCAAAACTTTATTCTACAACCTATACCTATTCTGATCCTTCACCTAAAACCAAATCAAACTGAAAACTGAAAATTATGTTGCATACTTAAAACTGAAAACAAATCAAACTGCCCACTGCTGAAAAGAGATGCTCAGAATGTTGAGCTTATTCATACTCCTATCTACTCTAAGCTACTGAAAATTTTGTTGAATTAGATAATACTAAAATGCCAATGAAACCAGTCAAGTAGCTACTTAAACAAGTGGATTGCCTAACTACCTGTTAGAACAATCAAAAGGACAACTTGGCCTTTTGTCCACAAAATCAAAGTTGCAAAGTGTAATGTCAACTACTGAAAACATGATTGATCATTTAAGATGAAAAAATCCTCCATGTAGTCTACTACAGGATCAATAAATGCATGATTAATTACTTTGTCTTCCAGGCCTTTAATGACCTGTTGATCATGGATGATTTCATCATTAGTTGTATCCTCAACTTTGAACCCTGATTCTAACTCTATAGTTTCAGTATTGTACTTGAAAGCATAATCCTCATCAATTTGCAAATCAAAAGGCATTACATTTTCTTCTTGTTTTGGAGGAGAAAGATTTTCCAAGAATTGTTTAGGATCTTGGAAATTATATGACTGAATCTGAGAATCCAAAAGTTCAATATCATTCTCAAATATTTCAACAACTAACTCAAGAAAACAAATTTTACCTTTAAGAGAAAATTTTCTTGATTTCAAACAATGAAACAAAGATGTTGAAAAACTTTCATCGATTGGAAACTCTGCTAAATTACCCCTGAATTCCTTTAAAACTTCACAAGATAGAGGATTTGTCACATACACATTCATCTTGTTTTGCAATAAATATGATCAACATGTAATGGAGTTGTCATTAATGCTCTAAAATATTAATTCTTTGAGAGCGGAGTCACCAAGTGAATAATTCAGCCTTCTTGTGTATGGTCACTATTCACCATCAGTAATCAGATCTGGAACTTGATACACTTTTCTGAGGAAGATAAAAGTCTTCCCCAGTATGGTCGCCAAAATGTTAGCACTCTGTAATTTCTAAGGCTAATAAATAACTTGATAGAGGTAACCACAAAACCACTTTGGAGTCTAGGATCTAGCCCTCCTAGACTCAGAGAGAGATCTCTCTATAAGATTTAGCTTTGTTTGCTCGGAATTTTAGGCTAGTTATGATAGTTCAGTATTTTTTTTTTTTTAATTTTGGTTGAAACAGCAAGGGAAGTCCATTGGGAAATGGAGTCAAAGAGTCTTGGGATGATCAATTTGGAGAAGTATCAAGCTAAAGTGAAATAGTGCAAGGTAGACATACTACTGGATCTGGTAAATTTGGATGAAATGAAATAGGAGAAAAGAGACAGGATCAATTGAGCAATAGAACAATTAAGAGTTATGCCACTAAATATCAGAGGAAAACATTTAAATTATCCATAGTGAGAATCAGAGTGTATCTTTCAACAAATTATGTTCTTTAACCTTATGTAAGATAATTCAAAAAGAAACCAATATGTAAACAAAGAAAACAAGTTACAGAAGAGGCACTTCACCGCATAGATATGGCGCATGAATCCTAAACAGTGTGTCTTGTATTACTGCAAAAGGTCCCTTGACCTCAGTGAACTACTTTACATCGAATGATCATCTTCCTTACAAATTTTTCACACCCTTCATACTTCCAAATGAGAAGTATTTATAGACTTATTACAAATGATCATGTCATAACTGATCAGGATTTATTTCAGGGATATGTAAACTAATTGTATCTCTAATTATAAAAATAAATGGATTTTGTAGATTACTCGGATATCTAGTTCTAATTTGGTGGAAGTGGTTGATTACTCGTGTCTCTTCAATGTCTTTTCTTTGCCTGGTCAATTTGACCCCTCTGTCATCTGTCTCTTTTGATTTATTCACCTCCCGAACTTCTGAAAAATAAGGTCCAAGGAAGTATTCAATTCTCCCACTTTGAGATGTCTGTGTAAAATCTGGGGGAGAGTTTTGTATATCATCTTGTTCTGAGAAAAAATCTCTCTTGGTTTTTTTAAATTCATCTCCAGTTGTCCGGGGTATGGGTTTGAAAAAGATATCTCAATAAAGAAAATCTTGAATCACGAAAAAATAGGGCTCAAATATGCTCTCGATTCTCCCAATATGTAACAGATATGAGAAATATGGGAGAGGTTATGTTTATTTGGCTCATTCTAAGAAAAAATGTTTTTTGGTTTATAAAAATCCCTTCTAGTTTTCTTGGAAATCGCCTCGAAAAAAGATTGGTCGAAATGGTTAAAAAACGGTTTTTGAATTGGGGAAAGTGGTTTTCGGAGGGGGGGAAGTGGATTTTGGGGGGGTTAGGGTGGCAAGTGGTATTAGGGGTGGGGGGTTCCGAAATTTTGTGGGAATGACAAGTGGCAGTGGTAAAAACCACTTTCCAGACCCCCTCGTTAAAGTTCGAATGGCATGGGGGGGTCCGAAATAATTTATTGTCGTTGATTTTTTGTTATTTTGTTTGGATGGGACATGTGAGGTACAGGACTTAGGATAGAGTTAATATTAGTTTTTATTTATTTGTTTTGTTTTGTTTTTATTTGCTTTTTATTATTGTTTTTTTGTTTTTAATATTAACTGTTTTTTATTATTTGTTTTTGTTTTATATGTTTTGTTTTTATATGTATTTTATTTATAATGTTTTATTTTATTTTATTTTATATGTTTTAATTTT
>SNQJ01S0009093.1:23620-65626 GCA_010110895.2 Picea sitchensis | reverse complement strand
AGCTTAAAAAATAACTTCCCAATCTATCTTCCAGTGGTTATACTGTCTGAAGATAGTGTGGGCCCATAACCTGTTAGAAAATAAAGAGATGTGCTTGTTTTTCCATAGACAATATAGCAATATTTTCACCCAACCATAGGCACGAAGCCACCCCTGAGCACTTTTAACCTTAATAGACAGAATAATTCTGGAAGCAAACCTTAAAAACAATAGCCAACCAAGATAGAATATCTCTCTTAAAGGCTAGCGTACCAAGAAAAGAATCCAAACCATAAAGGCAGAAAGTCCAAACCATAGCCAAAAGCTAAAATACCAGTTGTAGTAGCTGCAGTTGCACTCCCTCTCCAAACTTGTGAATCACTAGTCTTATGCAGTTGTGACCTAACTGGGCCAACTTGTACTTCTGGAGGATAATAATTTAATATAAATTATTATCTTGAGCTGACTTTCCTTCTAGGGTTATTATCCAAGATTTTAGGGTTTCTCTTACTTCCTGTAATATTCTAGTCTCATCAAAGGTTACACGTAGAGGTTAATACCTCTCGCAACTACAATAATATCAACAATAGGTGTGTCTCATATGCCCTGTGCATTCTTGTGGGGGACCATCTCACTTAAATTAATCTTCCAAGATGTGGTTGTTGAGCGTTTTGGGTATGATTGTGAATGTTTCATTTCATTAAGCACAAGCCTTGTTATATGAAGGATTGCCTTTATAATAAATGGGTGGTGGAGCATTTTTTATGGATAAATGAGAAGGTGGTATAATATTATTTATTCGAGAGGTGAACTCCTTTTGTTTTGTAAAAAGGGTCTTTAAGAATATATTATAATATTATTTCTCCATTTTTTTTTTAAAAACACAGTTTATTATAAGTTGTGGTATTTGGGGAGATTTGTGCTAATGGAAAAGATGTAGAGTTCAAAGTTTGAAGTGGAAAAGTTCAATGGAAAAAAAAACTTTGAGCTATGGAAACTCAAGATGAAAGATCTACTTGTGCAACAAGGGTTGCAGAAGGCGTTGGCAAGCAAGTCAAAGAGACTAGCAGGCATGACAAACAAGGAATGGGAAAATCTAAATGCTAGAGGACTTAGTACCATTTGTATATAATGGCTGGCGGATGAAGTTTTGTTTAATATCATAGCGGAAGATACATCTATAGGCTTATGGAGAAAGATGGAAATTTTGTATATAACGAAGTCATTCATGAGCAAAATCTACTTGAAGAAGCAATTATACAATTTGTGGATGAAAGAAGGTACGAAAGTTGTTGACCATTTAAATACCTTTAATACCCTTATAGTTCAATTGAATAGTATGGAAGTTAAACTCAAAGATGAATATAAGGCTATTACACTATTGTATTCATGTCTTGAGTCTTGGGATAGTTTAGTCACCTCTATTAGCTTTAGCTCAACAGATGTTTTATATTATGACTATGTTGTGGGAGCTTTGTTGGTTGAGGAGATTGGAAAAAAATCTAGTCAAGAAACCTCAACACCAGAGGCGATGGTGATCAGACATCATCTCAAAGAGAAGAATCTGAGAAGTTCTTCACGACCTAAGTCAAGATCCAAAAAGAGTAGATCAAAATGCCAGTACTGTGGAAAAACAAGGCATCTCAAGAAGGACTGCTGGAAAAGAAAAGAATCTGAGGAGAACTCTACGAAGGAAGCAAATTTGGCTGCAAAAAATTCAAGTATGACTAATGAAGTTTTATCTGTTTCTAGTAGATTACAATATCAGGAAGAGTGGCAGCTAGATTCGGGTGCCTCCCACCACATGTGCTCACATAGAAATCAATTCACATCTTACCAATCTATTAATGAGGGTGTAGTGTTTATGGGAAATGGTATTCCTTGTAAAATTGTTGGGGTTGGAATCATTAGAATCAGGATGTTTGATGGTATTGTTAGAGCATTAATGGATTTCATTAGGGGTTTTGGATTCCAGTGGGTATAAATATACAGGTCAAGGTGGAGCACTCAAAGTGTCGAAATGAATTTTAGTAGTCATGAAGGCAACAAAGGTTGATAACCTTTATAAGTTGGAAGGTAGTACTGAAGTCGCATCTAATGTAACAGATGTATCTTCTAGTTTATGAGGAAAGCAACAAGGTCATCTGAGCAACAAATAATTGCAGGTATTGTAAGTTGTAAATCACTTCTCAACTTAGAGTCTTTGTTTTTGAATTCCTGTTTTTTTTTATATCTCTGCAAGTTATCATGGTGTAAAGGGATGTAATGTTTGGGATCCTACTGCCCACAAGATCGTCATTAATAGAGATATAGTATGTATGGAACAACCAAAAAGGTTAGTTTTAAATCGTAATATTTTTTTGCATGCTAGAGAATTCATTGTATGGCCTAATGGTACCCAATTGTACAAGAGGATTGAATCCTTCATGGTGAGACAAAAATTTTCAAGGGGTAGGTATGACTATACTGTCATTTGTTGATGATATTCTCATTGCAAGCTAAAGTATGGTTGAGATCAGTAAGATAATGGCTTAGGTGAACAGGGCATTTCAAATGAAGGATCAAGGAGCAATGAAACAAATTTTGGGCATAGAAGTACATAGAGACAATAATAACGGTAAGTTGTGGTTGAAGTTCAGTATGAAAATTGTGAAACTTGTTAATATCCCTATTGCTTTCCATTATAAGTTTTTTTCAATTTTAGGTCATGTTTATATAGAAGAAAAGGTTATGTCTCATATATCGTGTGCCATTTCAGTAGGAGGTATTTTGTATGCGATGAAATCGTTAAGACCAGATATTTCACATTCAATTGATGTTGTTAGACACATCGCAAATTTAGGTGAAATAGTGAAATGCGTGCTTCATTTTTTTAGAGGCACAAGTGTCACCTATAATGGTTTCAATGGTTTAGTCTGTCGTAATTGTAATTTATAGTTTGCATGTATTTTGGATAGAAGGAGATATACCTTAACATATGTACCAAAGGATCATTTTTGAAGACATATTGGAGGTGGAGTGATCCCTGAGAAAATAAAAACTCGAGAAAATCATAGAGATGTGTTCACGAAACCAGTGTTATCAGAGAATTTAAAGTGGTGTTTGGCTTCTCTTGGCTTGCAACATAGGTGACAAATAAAATTGGATAATGATATTTAGGTAAAAAAATTTCAAGGTGGAGATTGTTGAATTGGTGCCAACCAATTTACACACGTATTTAGATATTGGGAAGATTTTATGGCCCCTATTATTCAATGTCTAGTTGGGTCAAATCATCTAGAATTAGAATAGGGATAGGAGCACATTAATTGTAATCAATTTCATGTAACTAAGTTATAATTGTTATATATCTATGTAAGCCTGTAGAGGCAAAGCGTATGAGTGAATGAGTGAGTGTTTAAGCCTATTCTGGCTAATCTAATATCTCCCTTGAATGATAAATAAAATGACTATCATTGTCTCGATGATGTTTCCCTGTATAGGGTTTTACCATGTAAAATTGTTGTGTTAATTTGTGTGCTTGTTGTTGTCTTTGTGTTGTAATTTGCGCCATATAAATATGGTTAATTTATGCTTATGTTGCACAACATGATTGACTTTCCACCTCAAAGGTTATCTCAAACATGGTGAAATGGAAGAAAGGGCCCTACTCTGGTCGCCAACTGTCTTGACCATTTCTTCATAACTAAGGATCTGTCAACATGACCATGGATTCTCAAATCCAAAGTGTTGGTAGGTGGTCTATCATATCATATGTGGATTGTGATAGAAGTTGCTTCAAAAGGCTCAAACCCTCCCACCCCTTTTAAATTCAATCATAGATGGATTTTGGAAGAGGACTACAAATGTTTGATTTTCTCAATTTGGAAACCCCTAGAACATAATATAAAGAGCTCTTACATGTTCCAATTTGTGGATAAATTGGCTAGGGCCAAGAAGGAATCTATTGTTTGGGCTAAGAATCATTATTCTAAGGCAAAGGAGATTTTGTTTTGTGTGGAAGAAAATATAGGAGAATTTTGATTGCTAACTTGACCTATTCTCTCTCAAGTGAGGAGGAATTGGCTCTAAGGAATCTAATAATAAAAAAAAAAACTTTTTGGACGAAGAGGAGGCTCGGTGACAATTAAAAGTAGAGTAGTATGGTTGAAGGAAGGTGATGGCAACACAAATATTTTTCACAATTTCATTAATCAAAGATGAATCAGTAACACTATCTCATAAATTAAAGATCCAAATGGATCTCAGGTTTCTTCTTTTAAGGGAATTGCGAAGGCTGGAACAAAATTTTTCGCTTCTCTCTTCGGAAGCCCGCCAGGCTTCCCCACTTTCGAAATTCTAAAGGTGGTCAAACTCTTCCCTAGATTTATTAATGAGGATTTGAATTCTTCCATCCAAGAAGACATCTCTAAGAAGGAGACCCTGGCTACTCTCTCTTATTTCCATAAATGTAAAATGTAATCTTTTCTACAAGTTGATTTCCAAAATTATTGCAAACCACCTTAAACTTATCCTCAGTGGTCTAATCTCTAAGTAACAATTCAACTTCCTCTTCAAAAGACATATTCACGATGTAATTTCTCTCACCCAAGAGGCGCTTCACTCCATCCAATCCAAAAATTTTCCTTCCTTGGTGTTGAAGTTAGATTTATCCAAATCGTATGACGGATCAAACTGGACCTTTATCCATCGCACTCTTATCTAAATAGGGATGAACCTTCTCACAGTGAATTAGATAATGGCCTTCATTGAATCCCCTTCTTTCACAATTTTAATCAATGGGTCTCCCTCTCCTTTTTTTCGCTCCTCAAGAGGCATACACCAGGGATGCCCCCTCACTCTTTTCTTATTTATTTTAATTGCAGAAGGCCTAATCAAAATGGTAAACCAAGCCCAAAGGGAAGGAAACTTAAAAGGCCTTAATATCACCTCTTTTGAAGTATTGTCCTACCTTCTTTTTGTTGATGACATAATTATTTTCGGTGCAAGTTCTTTACAGGATTTTATATCTCTCAAAAAGGTTTTCTATGTTTTCTGTGAAGCTTCGGGCATGCAAATCAAATTTCTGAAATCTACTTTGTACACAAATGTTATCCCAGTAGAGATATTGATTCAAATCAATGTTATCAATCCATTTACAAGGCAACTAATAGATGACGATTTCAATTACCTTGTTTCAATTTGAAACCTAATTCATATGGTTATGGAGATTGGCTCTGTATGGTTAAAAAAATTCAAGCAAGAATTATGAATTGGGCTCATAGATGGCTTTCTAAAGGAGGTTGACTTGTACTCTTAAAGACAATTTTAAGAAGTATTCTCATTTACTGGAATAATATAGAAAAAATTCCAAGTGGTATCCTCACCAAGATTCATAAGATATGATTTCACTTTATGTGGGCTCGTAAAATAGATTATTGTGGCACTCTTATGGTCAAGTGGGCTAGATTTTCGATTCCTAAGGATATGGGGGGATGGGGCATCAAGAATTTAGATCAGTTATGTAAATCATTGGACGCTAAAAATTTCTGGAGGTTAATCCATAATTCCATGCTATGGGGAAGGGATATGAAATACAAGTACTTTGGAAATAAATCAATTGAGTAATGGTTCAAATCCCCCAACAAATTAGGAAACAACACCTCGGTGGGGTGGAAGACTGTGGTGGAAGCTTTCCTCATAATTGGAAACTGGACAGTCTGGAAGGTAGGTAATAGAAAGAATGTGAGAATAAATGAAGACCCTTGTGTAAATGTTGGTAATGACTTCAAACTCTCCAAATAATGTCTCACTTCCCTCCATGACTAGGGAATTTTTTTTCTATGGGATGCTAGCACAGAAAAAGGAGTTTTTCTAGGTAGATTCTCTTGGAAATTAGCTGAAGAGATGGAATTTATAGGGAATCTGATTGAGCAATGGAAAAAATACACTAAAATGTTACATTATTATTTTATTGTGCTTAAGGAGGATGAGGAGGACACATTAGTATGTGCCAAAAATGAAAAAAGGGGAATTACACAGTCAAAATGGGATACCTCTCCATAGTGGAAAATGTGTTTAAATGTGACAAAAAATGGTGGTGGTCTTATGTGTGTAAATCCCACATTCCTTTGAAAGCAAGGATCATGTTATGAATGGCCTTAGAAAATAAGACTTTAACCTGGGATAACTTATTAAAAGGGGGATGGATAGGACCTAACAAATGCCCTCTGTGCAAAGAAGAAGTTGAGTCGGTGATCCATTTGTTCTCACTATGTCATTATGCTCAGAAATTCAGCGTTGAAGTGTCTAATATCCTTTCAGGTATCGGCCTTGTCCTCACGGGTTCACTGCCTGATTGGATCAAAATGTGGAAAGAGGACCCCTGATGCTAGTTATTCTCATCATTTCCTCTCTTTATGGTTTATTTTATCTAGTGGTATCACAATGAATGTATCTTCCAAGACAATTTCATTTCACCTCCCACAACAATAGCATTGGTGGTCAAGCTCTCACTGGAATTCAAATGTGAATTAAAAGTCCCAAAGCCAAGACCAGTTATCAATCTTGAAATTGATAAGAAAATCCAATGGGGATTCTTCAATGGATATTTCCAAGGGCATCCTCGAAAATGTGGGGAAAGCACAATCCTTTTCATTTATGACACTCATTTCTTTAAAATTTGATACACCCCTGGAGGAGGAACCAACACCAAAGTTGAGCTTTCAGATCTTTGGGATCTTATGGTACATGTAACTTCTTTGAACTTGAAAAGAAAAAAATTATTCATAGATTCTAAATCGGTAGTTGATTGGGTGAAAGGAAAAAATCATATTTAGGTTCTGAGAGCGAGGAACTTAATGGAGTAGATAAAATCTTTTCGTTCCTCTATGGAATGGCTCTCTATAAACCATATCCCCATAGATCTCAATGCACGCGAAGACGGACTATCTAAGAAGGTGTTGGATTTGAACAAGGGAACATTTATTGTTCAAGAATCTTATGATGACCAACTTCTAGAAGAAATGAACTTTCAGCTATAATTTTTTCTTTTTTGTTTTTGAAATAAGCATATTTAGACAACAAATATGAAGGACTTTTGTATAGAACTGATTATTTAAGCATAAGTAGTGTTGAAGTAAAGTTTGTTTAGGAAATATTTTAGAGTCGGATATAAAGACAGTCTCAAGAGAGACTGTAAAATGTATATTCTCTTCTTTTTGATGAATATAATTTTTTTTCTTACTGGAAAAAAAAACAGATACACATGCAAGAAAGTTATAAACTAGCAATTGTTGGATTTTTCTTTATTTACAGAGAAGTAGAGTTACCAATGTTCTTTTACTTCTTACAATTAACATTTATGGTATGTATTGAATAATAAGAGCGGCATAAACAAGATACAAAAGAACACAAGATATTTATTATGGGAAAAACCTAGCAACCTTTCTTAGAAAGATTACGTCCAATATAATCCATCATGAACAAGCTCTTAAGAGCTACAGATAGAGAAGAAAACCTAGCACTAGAATAGCGCACAATCTAGTGCTCACAGCTGCAGCAGTAGCATCATACAATAGTAGTGCACCTCCTTAGAGAGATAACGCACAAGAGAAAATCCACCACAAAGAATAACCAAGAACCTCCACTACGTCTTCTTCTTCTCCTCGGACTTGTGCTTCATTCTTCAATGAGAGAGTGAGTGTGTTGTGTGTCAAATGAGAAATACGTCTCCTTTATTTATAGTCTTCAAGTCACCTTTCCTGGGTCGACTTCTCCTCTAGGGATTCTTATTTTACTTTATCATTTCCTGTGGACCAACTTCTCTTCTAGGGTGTTCTTCTATTGTTTAATGGTCTTCCTTGGATTTCTGGAATCTTCTTCTCTTCTAAGAAAGGTTGCTTAGAGAAAATTTCCTCTCGTAGCTACCAAAACATCAACACTCCCTCTTATCTAGGGAGGTATATTTCCATGATGTCTTCATCTAGTAGTCCATTGACTACTCTGCAATCAACTAGTAGCACGAAGTTACTACCATGCCATCGGTATCTCAAATCACACGTCATAATATCCATGACTATATTGCGATCAACTAGTAGCACACAGCTACTCCCAAATGATCTAGTAGTCTCCATGGAAATAATATACTAGCACACAACTACTACAATACCATCCAATTTGTTGCCAATTGATAGTAGTAAACAACTATTTTCCAGTGGTACACAACCACATCTATAGTAGTACACAACTATTGTCCAGTGATACATAATCACTTCCAGTGGTACACAACCATTGTAGTAGCACATAGTTGTTGTCCAGTGATACACAACCACCATAGTAGCACACAATTACTATCCATTGATACACAATCACTTCCAGTGGTACATAACCATCGTAATAGCACACAACTATTTTCTAGTGATACACAATCACTGCCAATGGTATACAACCACCGTAGTAGCACACAATGAATGTCCAGTGACACATAGACACCGTCATAGTCTTATGACTACTCTGTTATGTTTCTTCTCTCCCTTGCATTCGATAGTGCATTACCCCCTTAGTCACCTCACATGGGGAACCCTTGGCCAGAGGGGTTAGTCGGTTGGAGGAGAAACATCACACCTCCCTCTCAACAAGGGTGAAAATTTTGCATCACGCCAACCTTGTCCCTGAATTACTCATGCTTCACTCTAGATAGAGACTTGGTGAGAATGTTTGTTATCTTCTCATCGTTGAATATGTATTGGAGCTCCACGGCTCCTCTCTGCACCATGTCTCGGATGCAATGATATTTGATCTCTATGTGCTTTGACTTTTCATGAAAGATAGGATTCTATGAAAGCTTCATGCAACTTTGATTGTCACAATGTATCAAATTTGGATCCAACTCTAGATCAAATATCCTTGCAAGCAACTTTTGAAGCAATACTACTTCATGACTTGCAAAACTAGCCGTGATATACTTTGTCTCTCATGTACTAAGTGCCAGTGATGTCTGCTTCATGCTTAACCATGAGATCATACATGATCCCAAACTGAAGCAGCATTTGGATGTGCTTTTCCAGTCCATTGCACTCCCTTCCCAGTCAGAGTCTGTATAACCCTGCAGCTTCACATATCCATCTAAGACATATCTCAATCCATATCCAAGTGTACCATGTAGGTACCTCAACATATGTTTTGTTTCCATCCAATGTACATGTCTAGGTTCAACCATGTACTGACTCAAGGTGTTTACTACAAAGCATTTGTTTGGTCTGGTATTGACCAGGTACATCAAGGATCCAATCAATTGTTTGTACATCGTGGAATCCACCAACTATGAATATGAAAAACTCATGAGCTTTAGATTTATCATCATAGTTTTGGTAATGGACTTACAGTCCATCATCCCAAATCTCTGCAGGATCTCAATAGTATATTTTCCTTGGCTAAGGAAAATCTCATCTGGTTTCTGCCACACCCCCAATCCTAAGAAATAGTGCATGAGACATAGATCCTTCATCTCAAACTATGAAGTGAGCTCCCTCTTGCACCCAACTATGATATTTTCATCTCTTGTTAGAAACAATTCATCCACATATAGAACCCAGATCAGCAGGTAACCATTCTCAACCTTGTAGTAAAGGTTGGGATTTGAATCACTCTTGGTAAACCCCAAACTCATCATATAGCTATCTATCCTGGCATACCATGCCCTGGGTGCCTACTTTAATCCGTACAAAGCCTTCTTCATTTTGCACTTATGGGACTCCTTCACATGAATCACAAACCCTTGTGGTTGTTCTATGTACACTTGTTCCTCAATTACACCATTCAAGAAAGTAGTCTTGACATCCATCTGGTGTAGTTTCCATCTCATCATGGAAGCAATCGCAATAATCGATTTAATGGAAGTGTGATTTTCTACTAGAGAAAACGTTTCATCATAGTATTATCCCTCTTTCTGGGAGAAACCTCTAGCAACAAATCTCGCTTTGTACTTCTCTGTGATGTCATCTGCAGCATGCTTGATCTTGTAGATCCACTTGGAAGTCACTATTGACTTGCCTTCTTGTCTCAGACCGATACTCCTCCATCATGGCATCCTTACATTCTTGCTTCTTAGTAGCTTCTTCAAAGGTGGAAGGTTCTAAATCAATGATTCTACTCATCAACGCCACATAGCTAGAAAACTTGTGTGGTTTCTTGCTCTCTCTAAAGGGGCCTTTGGGAGCTTCATGTCCTTCATCTTCCTGCAAGATGTTCTGGAGCCAAGATGGTCTCTTCCTAGTGACTGTAGCTTCTCTGGGTGAATCTACAAGTCTCTTTGACTCTACCATCTCATTCTAAACTTCTGGAATGGGTTCCTCTGGTGTATATTCTACATTGATTGTATCCCTTGGAGGCTCCTTCTCCTCTCAGTCCTCATCCATGCGAAACTCCTTTGATATTCTAAAGTATTCCTCTTCATCAAATGTTACATCTTGGTTGATCTCAATGTGTATTTTCCATGGAATTTATATTATGTAAGCCTTCAAAGTCTCACTGTATCCAACGAAGGTGCCCTTCTTTCCTGAAGGTTCCAACTTTGTTCTCTTTTCTTTTGGAACATGTATAAACACCAGACAACCAAAAATCCTCAAGTGACTGACTTCTTGTTTCTTTCCAGTGAACACTTCTTCAAGTGTCTTTTTCCCTAATATTTTGTGAGGACTTCTATTATAAACATACATAGTTGTACTAGATGCTTCTGCCCATAAATGCATGGGTAAGCCCTGGTCATGGATAATAGCTTTAGTTATTTCTGCAATAGATCTATTATTTCTTTCTGCAACCCCATTATGTTGGGGGTTGTACGGAGCTGTTAGCTCCCTCTTAATTCATTATTCTCTACAAAATTATTTAAACTCTTTTGAGGTGTACTCACCTCCATTATTAGATCTCAAGACTTTAATCTTCCTTTCAAAGAGATTTTCAACTAAATCCTTGAATTCTCGAAATTTGTTGAAGACTTCATATTTCTCTTTCAAGAAGTATATCCCTGCCTTTTGAGAATAGTCATCTATGAATAAGACATAGTATACATTTTTCCTAAGGATGGCACATTTATCTATCCACATACATCGGAGTGCATGATGTCCAAGATCCCCTTGGACTTGTTGTCACTGTTAGTAAATCTCCTATTGAAATTCTTGTCAAGTGCACAACCTTTGCATACTCCATCATGTTATACCTGAATGTCTGGTAGACATGTAATCATCTTCTCAATACTAGTATCGCTCTATAGTTTATGTGAGAAAGTCTTCGATGTCATATCTCACTAGAGCTCGCACTATTATGTACAAGGGCTTGTTCTTGGTCTCCCTTCAATTTATACAATCCTCCCTCTAGGACACCAATCACAGTATCTTTATCTATGCTTGAATTCTTGGGCCATAGAAGAACTTGGCCATCTACAAAAGCTACCCTAAAACCTTTATCTTCTAAAGCAGAGATGGAAAGTAGATTCTTCTTCAAGCCTTGTACAAAAAAAATATATTTAATTGAAAGAGGGTTACCTGAGTCAAGTTGTACGGAGGATTCTCCAATGCCTTTGACTACATGTATGGAATCATCCCCAAGCTCCACTTGAAGGGATGAACTCTTTTATGTTAAGTTTGAAGGAGAAATTCTGAATTTGGTCATGTGCTTGGAAGCACCACTATCTATAAGCCAAGTATCACTCCCTTGAGGGATATTTCCTATGAGTGATGAGACAAATACAAATTATTCATCCTTTTGACTTGTGCTCTTCAGCATCTGTTGCATTTGCATGGTGCTTCTTCTTTCCCTTTTCATGTCTAAGAGGACATTGTGTGGCATAATGTCCCCTCTTCTTGCAGTTGTAGCATCTAATATTTTATGCATCCTTCTTGTAGCATGGTTTCATAGACTTCTTTGAAATGCCTTCTTCCCTTTCATTCATTTTCTTCACTTGAGCAGCAAGGGCTTGATTTTCATCATCCTTTGTCTTCTGTGACTTGGATATTAATCTAGATTCCTCTTGAGTACAATATGACCATAACTTGTCAAACTTGGGCAATTTGATTCTAGTGCAAATACCTTGAATGAATGGATCCCAAGAGGAAGGAAATCCATTGAGTGTAGTAGTCACAAGTTCACCATTGTCTACTAGGTATCCAATAGCTGCTAACTGGTCATTGATCTATGAGATCCTCATAAAATGATTGGTGACTGTTTCTGACTTGTTAATTGTCACGTTTCTGAGTTGATGCCTTAGAGTAAGCTTTTGGCTAGTATTCTTACTTTCATAAAGTTTGGCTATGGAATCAAAAATTTCCTTTGGTGACTTCAGTTATGTTACATTAGGTATCAAATGGTCTTTTATTGAGTCTGTCAAGATGCTCTTGGCCTTGACTTCATTCTTCCTAAAAAATTATTTGGCTTCTTCATATTCAGGTTTTGGAAGTACTTACTTAACATGATCCAATAACTCATTCTCTTCTATAATGAGGAGAACTCTATGCTTCTATGATCTAAATTTATCTGCTCCATTCAATCTATCTTCAACTATCATATTGGTTGACATTTTCGGCAGTAGAAACCCTAGATCTGATAGATTTAAAATTTACGATCTTTCATGAAACTGCAACCATAGTGTTGCAGGGAGTGCACTAGGGTAGGGTGAAATGATCTATGGTGAAAATAGTCCCAACTCCTTGGAACTAGTGCTCAATGAGCTTGACAAATTATTCTAGTGCAGCGGTAAGGTGTTGCTACAAATGATCTTCCTTCTAGTGGTCAAACTGTTCTGAAGGTAACCAAATATGAAACCATGTTGGATTTTTCTTTATTTGAGTAGTAGAGTTACCAATGTTATTTTACATCTTAACATTAACATTTATGGTATGTACTGAAGAATAAGAGTAGAATAAACAAGACACAAAAGAACACAAGAGATTTATCACGGGAAAACCACAAATCGGGGAAAACTCCAACAACCTTTCTTAGATAGATTTCGTCCAATATAATCCACCATGAACCATCTCTTAGGAGATATACACAAAAACGAAATACTATCACTAGTATATCACACAAGCTAGTGCTCAAAGCTATAGCAGCAACACCATACAATAGTAGCACACCTCCTTAGAGAGATAACGCACAAGAGAAAAGCCATCAAAAATAATAACCAAGAACGTCCATTGCATCTTCTTCTTATCCTCAGACTTGCACTTCCTTCTTCAATGAGGGAGTGAGTGCATTGTTTGTCAAATGAGAAAGACGTCTCCTCTATTTATAGTCTTCAAGTCACCTTACCTAGGCTGACTTCTCCTCTGGGGATTCTTATTTTACTTTATTCTTTTCCTGTGGGCCAACTTCTCTTATGGGGAGTTCTTGCATTGTTCAATGATCTTCCTTGGATTTTTGGAATCTTCTTTTCTTCTTAGAAAGGTTTTCTAGAGGAAAATTCCTCCTGCAGCTACCAAAACATCAACAGCAATTGCCCCTTAGGGCGCAAAGGCACATCGATAGATAAAAGGCTCTCGATGTGAGCTATTGAAGTTTTTGAAAGAGGTTTAATTTCCATGCAAGGTCTATTGTTTGTCCATGACATAAGGCTTAGGGATTAATGTGGAAAGGATAACTCTTCTAGAAGTTATCTTGTTACTCTCCATTTTATGGTGGATGTTTAGATTTCTATAATTATTTTTATTTCATGGAAAAAATTAAAAAAATAGTTATTCACCTTCACAAAATCAACATCCCTAACCACATCAGTGTGCCATATCCCCATGGTCAAAAGATGTTTCTAAAACCACCCTTATCTTATTAATTAATGAAGCCATTGATAAATATCATTCACGAGGAAGGCTCTAAAGTAGATCCAGACACCAAAGATTAATATTCTCCCTTCCAAAAAAAACTACCTCAAAAACCCAAACTCAACATATTTGTAGAATCAACAACCCTAACTAAAAGAACTATACGTACCCATAAATAACATATATAAAACCATGTAGTATAAAAATGGAAGGCATTAACAATCTGATGTATTTGTCCCTACACCAGAATAACAAAAGATAATAATATCATTTTCTTCACCTGGTTGATCAAGAGAAACCAATATTCAATTGTGTCATTGTTGATATCCAGCAATCAACCATTTCAAAAATATGCCCAAATTCTTCCATGAAATAACAATCATCATCAAATATTTAATTGTTAATTTGTGAGCATTGCCCAATTCCTATAAAGAATTTGAATAAAAGAATGTAGAACGATCTCCATATGAATTTTCTCATGCGATACAATATATCGAAGTCGATTCAAATGATGATCCACAATCCTTGTGGATTGAACTATATAATTAAAGTTGGTGAATGTTAATGCTCCTGTGAGCTTCCTTGTTGTATTATCATAAGCTTGTGCAACTACTTCTATTATTTCATGCACCCTAAGCCATAGCTTAACTCCTTTAGAGAGATGTCATCTCTATGACCCATTTCCCCCATCTTCTTCATCCCACTCCGTAGTATTTACTACTCTTTTGTGGACCTTACTTTGAAGCCAAAGTCACACAAAACTCTATTTTTCTTGTTGGGCATATTGTATTTTCTCCTAGATTTGGGTTTGGAATTGGGTTTGGACTAAATTATGCTAGTTGAAGAATTTAATGGTATTTGAATCTCACCAATAAATCTCTAATGAGATTTCGACTTCAATTCAACGTTGATTGAGAGGTATGCGGCATCCAGGTCATTGCAAATCAATTTGATCTTCCTTGTAAGAATGTCATTTTTCTCCTTCCTCCAAGCTATGATAGTGTTATTGCCTTAATTCTTGGGATCAAACATAATTTGATTTTTCTGGTTATAACTCAATAAGACTACATATATCTTGGAGTGACTATATGTATATTGCTCTTGTTTGCATATATCTTGGAGCAATCGATACATGGCAAAAAAAAAAACACATAAATAAATAATTGAAGTATATAAATATCAGATATTGAAGCTAAACACTTAACGCCTAGAGAAAACCCATAGACATGACTCAGATCGACACATAATACTAAATATGTCTATCCATATCGAGTATCACAATCATTCAATGAAATGATTTCTAAAGTTATAGTTGATTCTAACAAGAGAAAACCCATAGACATGACTCAAATCGACACATAATACTAAATATGTCTTTCCATATTGAGTATCACAATCATTCAATGAAAGTATTTCTAAATCTATAGTTGATTCTAACAATTCACTATGTAATTCTCTTTCTATAGACCATTTGATCCTTCTATTTGATTACCATCTTGTCTTATTAGAGAGAAGGATTGTGGTATAATATTAAGGGAGATAATAACAATATACAAGACAAACAACATGCTTATAAAAAGTCATGGGAGATGCTAACACCCAAATGAAGTGCATACAAAGTGGAGAATAAATATAATATATTAAGACAATAATAAGGCAAAGGGTTGTTGTTGTATGTATCTTGTTCTTCTTCTCTATATGCAATGCTTCAAGGAAAAACTTAACAATAATTGCAACAACAACAATAAATAATGGTGAACACTTATAATTAATATAATATAGTTTATAGCTTTCTATGGTTCATAGATTCATAGATGCCTCTTGTTCATCCCATTTCTTTGCGACTATAATTAAGGGAAAGGCAAGGCCAATATGATTATTTCAAAATACATAAAATTAGGCATGTTGAGTATATTAATGAATATAACTCCTTACATGAATGAATTATGGCCACATGACAATTTAAACTTAAATAGTGCACACCTTCACCCTAACCCTCACCAAACCAACTATTGTTGAAGCTCCAATATTAGTAGCTTCCAAATACATATGTTTCACCAACCAATCAATAATGAGCTAATATTTGAAGCTAATAAACCACCCACACTACACATTTTGTTGTTTATGCGCCTTGTGGCATATAATAAATTGCCTACAAATCACATATGTTCCCTAGTATGTATGTATGTTTATTTCTTTACCACAACCTCACCTACATTATAGATGACAAGGGTCACATATGCCAATATTTATTGAGTTATATGGTGTTCACGGTATTTTATTGTTGATTTCACCATATTATTTGTTGTGACTTCAAATTCAAATTCAAGGGTGTTACGAATGAAAGTTACATGTTCTTCCCTCTCACTTAGAAGTTGCACATAAAATTGTTTAATATGTATCAATGAAATTCCTCAATCAAATACACAAAGATTGGTAGTATGACTTAATCACGATGTCAGTAAGAACATAAATAAATGTAATTAGGACATAAACTGTGTGAAATGTATATATTAGAAAACAAAAATTTTAATATGTAATAAAAGAAAACACTCTCAAAATACACATACACATGCATTGTAATTTGAAACTTTACCAAATAATTAAAGAGAAATAACCAATTTAATATCCCAATAGAGCTTGAAAAGAAAGTGAACACATGGTTGATCCTTCTAATGGCTCTCTACACATAAATATGTTGTTTTCTACCATTAAACATAAGACTAGACACAACTGAGGAGCGGGTGCTCGTTGTTAACAATTCTCTAGTGTTGTTAGTGAGTTAGGTTTGCTTGATGTTAAGGGATAGTCAGTGCCTTTAGTCTTTCACTAATCCATCCTTGAGTGCCAAACACACATCTAATATACGATTCCATCATGCTCCTGATCTATCGCACCAATTGTTAGAATGGGTGTAATGATCTTTTTTACTTTGTGTATTACATTCTTGTTGCATAATTTCTCTAGATCTTCCTCGTTATTGAGTATAGAGGGAGTTGAATTCTCATCATAGAGACAAGAAATGGGTCTTCCATGAAAAACTTATCCATTCTACTCCTTTCAAATATTCTTCACCCCGCCTCAACTTCATGGCATTCATGTGCTCCACCTAGTTTGAGAATGGGGAGACAACGAAAGCACAAAAAGATGCCAAAAAATGAAGAGAAAGTAACAATATTCTCTAAATTCTAGAATCTCTCTTCTTACCTTCAAAATCAAGAGTGCATCGTACCAATAATTTCACTGGAATATGTTGGAAAACATACAATAAAAGTAAACCAATTTGTATTTTCATATTGTTTTCTTTTATTCTTGAAATAGAATGAACTGTATAGAAACTTACTTGGATTTGACTCAAGTAGATTGAACCTTTTTCACATGGGAATTTAAATAATAGCACTAGAAAATACAACTTTTAACTCTGAATTGTAATGATACTTGTTGATTTAAACCATTTTATAGACAAGACAATTTTACAACCTCGTATTTTAATTTTTCAACATAAAGTGTAAAGAGTTCCACCTAGTTTTCGTCAATACAATGCATTCAAAAGTTTTAGATCAAAAAATTGATCATTGCAATGGTATTTTATTACAGGAGGAGGGATACTTTGACAACATAACTTATCATACATGGAAGGATAGATAGATTTTCATACATAACCTAGCCTCCTCTTTTCATAAGGATTAATAGTTGTGAAATCAAAGGAAATCAATTAAGATAAACTATCACAAGAAACTTTTAGGTCGGTGAATATTCAAATTTATTCACACTTACCTAAATACTCTTGAATGTTATAAACTAACTTTGAAAGTAGAAAATAGGTTGAATAATACTTGTTTCAAGTCTTCGTTGTTGTCAGAATTATTCGATTTATATTGGTTTCCTCACCCTAAACTTGATGGCCACCTATCATGTGATTTCATTTGCTAGATCTACTTTTGGATAAAGCAACAAAGTATGGTATTCTTTAAATACATCGTTTTTAGGCACCCATGTTTTCAAACATAGCCCAAGAGGCATGCAACAACATTATGGCTCACTCTTTAGGTCCATTCTTGTTGGATTGCAACCTTTTCCAGGGAGCCATAATCTTACCCTTGTCTTCTGGACCTGCAAAGGGATGATATCTAAGGGTTGTTGATCAGAAGGAATGTCTTATGGTCTTTGAGTCAAACTCAAGAGGATATAATACCCGTGCGTTTTTAAAGAATCAGTACTCCTCTACTTAAAATAACATACAAGAACAAATAAAATGCCTGAGAAAAGACCAGACTCATTCTTGAGATAAATATTTACATGCAAAGAATACCTGAGAAAGGACCAAGTATCTTATAGAAAGTAAATATTTACAATATGTTACAAGATTATAAACCAAAAGAGTATGCACTAAAATAAAGACAACATTTGCATCACAACATTCATCAAAGTAGAACACAATATTCAGCAAAGAGAAAAGAAAGTATGGACCGCATATGGAAAAGGACTTTAAATGATGTTTTCATTAGACACAAATAATATTTTGATAGACATACAACTGAAATCTCATGCTTAAATTCAAAGTATTAAGATATCAATAATGTTCTATCCCAAATTAGTTCTCTGCCTTTAAAAATAATAGATGTCTTTAAATAAATAAAGAGTATTTTCTTAGTGATGAGGCTCTAGCGGACCATGAAATGAAAAATACATGGAAGACACAAGAAAAATAGTCAAGGGTCAGCCTTGGGCTTCACAAGTTTCTGGGAACAAAAAAAGACAATGTCACAAATCATTGTAGATGAAAAAGATGGCAAGGGCGAGAATAGGGTTGCTACTTGACTCATTGTGATGGAAATATTCTCCGAACATGTTACTTGCTTGTTGATGCTTATTTTGTAGACGGTTGTTGCATTGGAGGTGGCATAACTATTGTAATTGTTTCATGTTGATTTGTCTCGATGATCTTGATTAGGGATTTTCTTAGCCACTCTTCTATGTATTCCCTCATTGGGGCCACCGTGATATCATGATTGGTATTTATCTCGAACAACTCATTCTCCATTTCTGTTAGGTAAATACCCAATTGGTTAAATGTGTCATCGATGTCATCATTCTTGTTATTATATCAAACCAGCCACCTTTCAATTTCATCTTCGGATAATTCTATTGAGTCAGTGAACTCACTCACCCATGCAACTTTCAAAGCTTCAAGTTGATCTAATAGTTGGTTTTTAGACATAAGTATTGTATCCATTAAAAAATTTGGGCCATCATGTTCCTTCATGAGATCAACAAGTTATAGGAAAAGGTCACTCTCTTACTTTTCACAACATCCAGCTCGTTCATCATTTCTCTTAAACTTTTAATTTTTTTCACCCAACAGGCATTAATTTGCTTCATTCTAGTACTAGATGGAATTTTTTGTTCTCTTTTTGTGGCTATCACTTAAACTTGAAACTTTTGCAGCAAATGTTCCCACAACCTCCTTGTAAAAACCCTCATTGTTTTCCATATCTTTTTGGATATATTCTTTGAAGTGCATAATCCTCATTGAAAAACTGGTAGACATTTGTGCAAGCTCCCAGATTTCTTGGATTAACTCTATTATTTTTTGAATTCATTCACCAACATACTTTCTTAGTGCTAACAACAAAATGGATGATCATTTCAACTTACTTTTACTTTATAGAACATCCTATAAGATAAGTGGTGGTTGAATTGTGGCTAATGGCTCAAAAAACAATGGTTTTGGAATCAAAGTTGTCTCTAATTCCTTTCTTTTTTCCTTTAAGATAAAATTTTATTTTTCTATATTACAAACAAATTATTTCATTGTCTCTTTGGTTGCCTCATGAAATTGTACAATCTTTGAAGGTCATGTGGTTCAATTTCCAACTTCTATTTTTCATAATTTTATTGTTCTTCATGTTTACCTTCTCTATTAAGATTTTTTTGGAATTTTGATTGTAGGTCATGTGGTGAAGTGTTACAAACTCTTCTTCAAATATTTATGGTTCTTGAGGGACCATAGCTTCATCAATTTTCTAGGTTTCCAGCAGTCGTTGTTCTGACCAACTAGGTTCTTCGATAATTTCATCTACATCTATTGCTTGTGGACTTTCTTGAATTTCAGGTATTTCTAATCTCGTTTTCTGGGTGTCTCTTTTTCTTTTAGCAAAGGTATGTACAACATAGGATTTTTCAAGATTTGTCTTCAGAGGGTCTTTGTCATCGCCATCATCCGATTTTTTGGAAAGTCTTTTCCTCATTTCCAAACTACTACTCCTTGGTTTTGTTTTTGTCGGGGTACTTCTTTGAGACACCGTAGGAGAATTGCGTTTTTTGTTTTTTACTTCTCTGGCTTATTTTCAATTAACTCATTAGTGATGGTTAATTCTTCTATATCATTCAAAGCTTCATTGACTGAAGTCGCGGAGAAATTTTAATTTCCCCCTCCTCCTTCTTTATAATGTTTAATCTTAGTGAAATAAGAGGAATATCACACCAGGGACATATGTGCATTAAATAAATCATTAGGGTCGAAACCCTCAACGCATTCAACTTCCTTTAGGCCGAGTTGGTCAAATTGACCCGCAAATTCATCCAAATCAGAGATAAGCTTTACAATAACTTCTTTGACTCTTCAAGGAAATGGCATGAACTATTTTTTTCTTTTCTCATTAAAGAAATGATCTAAGTATTTGTATTGTATGCATACTTCTATCACAAAGTGTTTGTCTAATACAAAGAAACGGAGCAGAAAGGGGTTCTCTTTGAAACCGAATAAACTTATGACAATGAAATCTTCTATAGTTTCAAAAATTCCTTTCTCTGAGAGAAAGGTGGTAGTCTCGAGTGATAGTCTTGATGTGTTAGGGCCGAAGATTAATTTTTTAAATTCAAAGGTAAAATTGTTGTGGACCGGGTAGAAATAATATTGAGCCTTGTGTCTCCAAAAGGCTAGATACCAAGCAAAGACTAGCTCGATATTGAATTCAACACTTCTTTCCCTCGATAAGTGTTCGAAAACATGGCAGTAGGCTATGGAGAAAATCAAATAAGATGTCATGTAGAATTTTTTGGTCCTTTTCAGACCACCCAATTGAAATGAAATTTCATTGGAAATAAGGCGGCCCCAGTCAATGAGGGCATCTTCATGCACAACAAAGTGGAGAATATAAATGACATTTTTCGGCACAAAGGTCGTGGATTCCAAACCAATTATAGGGAAAATAAATATGGAAATTCCTTGTATGGATATGTAATATCTCCTCCTCATTGACACAAGGGCTCAGGGATGTAGTAGTCTAGCTACCCCTCTAAGTTCAATATAAGCAAGGGGAAGGAAATGTGGTTTTTTGTCACTAAGGATATCTAAAGTTATATTATTAAATTGACTTTAGTAAAAGACTAAAGAAAATTAAATTAAAACCCTTGGCAAGTGGAAAAAGCAACTCAATGGAAAATTAGAAAAGGAGGTATAAAAGAAGGAGAAGGGTGCACCTCTAGGGATTCTATTCTCATGGCTCACTTTTTCACTTTTCACTCTTGAGCTGGATAGCTTACATTTTGAGGGTTTTGAGTAAACAAACCCTAGAAACCAGCATGGAGGTGAAATATTCTTATGTTCCTGGTTCAAGCTTGGCCAAGGAGGTGAAAGATCCCCCCTCACCATTCTAATCTAGTCACAGGTATTCAGCAAACAACACTTGGAGTTGATGCACAGATCTGAAGGGTTTTCAGCAGTTGGGCGCATCCTTGGAAGAGAAAAGGTTCGATTTTCTTGAAGGAGACTAGATCTATAATTTTAAGCCATTGGAGTTTCATCTCTAGGGTCATAGCGCCCTTTTGCAGCATTGATACCAAGGATATCTCCTTTGGGTTATTTTATTTTTCTCTGGAGGAATTTATGAAGGAGGGCATAACTCCCATTGAGGATACTCATAGATCTGAGGGAAACCTTGATGGGTTTTACTCTAACTTGCTTCATTCCTACTCTAGAACCCCTGATCTACAATTTGAGGGTTTTTCAACATCATTTCGAGGTCATTTACTAGGAGGACGAAATATTGAGCATTTCCAGCCTGTCAGGGTCGTACCAGTTCCAGATCCAGCATTCCAGGGCCATACTAACTCCAGATCTGATAATCCAGGGCCATACCAGCAGGGATCTAAAGGAATCTATTCAAGAAAGGAAATAAATTAATCTTATAATCAGCTATATTCAGTGGAGGAAGACCTAGGATCTCTATATCTCTTATATTGTACTATATCTGTAGATCTATGTATAAAGATAACGTATTCTATCTAAATAAAGGTCAGATCTGAAGTTTGTTATCTATGTTTATGTGTTTACTTAATTATAATGTGTTTCATACTTGTTAGGGTGTCTTATATGAAATAAACTCAGCAAAAATACTTCAACACATCTTTCTGTAATAGCAATCTATAAAACAAAACACAAAACATCAAACAAAAACCCTAGTTCTTGGCCGAAAATTGGTTGGGAACATTACAGTGGTATCAGAGCGAATTTCCTTCACTATCTTGTGCAAATTAACAATATGACCAGAAGAAGAGGTCGTGGGGGGCATCCCATGATAGGTAATCCAGAAGAGGAAGAGAAGGAAGGCAGCATGGGAGAGACACACGAGACAAAAAATGCTACATATGAAGAAACTGAACTTCTGGCAGATAAAGTATCCCATAGAGTGAAAGAGATACTTCATAGCAATCAAGAAAGCATGCAGCATACCCTGGCCAAAATTCACAACCACTTATCATTAGGACAGTCTGAGCTCCACTTATCTCTTACCAATTTTCAAAGAGGACAAGATAGAATGATAACAGTGTTGGAAGAACAGAATAAACATCAGGGAATCCTTTCCCAGTTTTTGATGGAGCAGAGGCATGGCAAATACCCACCCCTGTATGGTGGAAATCATGAAGTTGGTGGATCTCGTGGAGGAAATGGGAATCATGAAGAATCTATACACAAAGGTCAAATGGAGGAGCATCACTCCAATTAGGGAGATCGATTCCTTTCCCATACACTCAGCAAAACCACCCCTAGGCCATACATGCATACCTTCCTCAACACACAAAGAAGGGAAGCTAATGCATCGAATTCAGAGAGCCTGGGAGAAGAATGGGAAACAGTAGAGAGGGAATACAACACTATGAGCGCAGGATTTAGGAGACAAGTGTCTATGGGAGAGTACTTCCACATGAAAATGAAAAGAAGATCCAAGGAGCGTTACAGAGGTATAAATGAACTTGGACAAAAAGCTATAAAAGTGGAGCCACCCACTTTTGATGGATCAGATCATCTTCTGGTTACAACATGGGTACAAAATATGGATGCATACCTCCAATTGAACCCTATGGAGGAAAGGGAAGCTATCAAATTTGCAACTATGTACCTGATGGGAAAGGGACATGAATAGTGTTTTCATGGAATAACCACCTTGGGTCATGGATGCATCACCTCTTACCAAGAATTCACTCAAAGGCTTATTGACAAGTTTGACAAGGGAGACCCAGATCGTCATTTCAAGGAGCTTACACAGCTTAAATAGACAAGTTTGGTTGAGGCATTTATTGAATAGTTTCAAAGAGTATCAATTATGGTTTCAGATGTGGCAGAATCAAGGTTACTTATGTTGTTCATAAAAGGATTGACAGAACTA
This sequence comes from Picea sitchensis, assembly GCA_010110895.2. Lineage (NCBI taxonomy): Eukaryota > Viridiplantae > Streptophyta > Pinopsida > Pinales > Pinaceae > Picea > Picea sitchensis. The sequence goes on along the minus strand of SNQJ01S0009093.1, from coordinate 42,186 downwards.
GTGAAAGGATGGGTTAAGGCCTTCAAGCCTATAACCTTACAGGATGCCATTGAACACATCGGGGATTTAGTGGGGTTTTCCAACAAAAATAGTTTCACAACTAAACCACCCATGGTTCAGAGAGGCCGTCACACTAGACCAGTGGAAAGAGGAAAAGGGAAATTAGATGAGGCTACAAGAAGAGATCTAAGGAGTAATAAACTATGTTACACTTGTAGGGATCTGTGGCAGCCAGGACATAGATATTTAGGCAAGGGGAAAATACACTATGTTGAGGTAGTATATGACAGTGAGGAGGAGGCAAATGATGAAAATGATGGGGCTATCCATACTATGTAGACAAAACTCAGAGAGGAAGAAGAATCACTATTGGATCATGAAACACCGGAGAAAGGCCATAAAAAGATCATCATTGCTTCTATGAGTGGGATATCAAAATTCAACACCTTTAGAATAAAAGGAGTGGTTCAGGGGCAATGGGAAATTGTGTTGGTAGATGGAGGAGCCTCCCACAACTTTATTGATATAGCCATGGTGGAGAGGAGACATCTACCCACAGTGGAATTTGAAGGATTCTTGGTTGAAGTAGCAAGGGGGCATACCATAGCTTGTGATAGGTACATTCCACAAATGAACTTGACTCTAGGCCGATACACCTTAACACAGGACTTCTATGTGGTAAACATTCCTGACACCAATATCATATTAGGGGTGCAGTGGCTCAGCACTTTAGGGCCTATCACAACCAACTATAAAACAATGGAGATGTCCTTCAACATAGATGAAGGTAAGAGAGTTATGCTTAAGCGAATGATAGGGGATTCTCCTAGAATTGTGACAAAAAAAAATATGCATGCCATATTCAGGTGAGAGGAGATAGCCTACGTAGTTGAATGCTTTATTTTGGATACTAAAGGAGAGCCCCACAAACCATACTCTCCAGATATAAAAAAAATTATCCACAAGCACAAAAGAGTCTTTGATCCTATTCCTCCGGGACAACCGCCAAATAAAGGATTTGAGCACATCATAGAGTTGGAAGAAGGATCCAAACCAGTCATTACTACACCATATAGGAACCCAAATAAGCCCGAAAATGAGATAGAGAGTGAAATCAAGGAATTGTTGGCTATGGGGCATATTAGACCGAGATCAATTCCATTCGCATCATCATTTGTGTTGGTTAAGAAAAAGGATGGAACAATGTGCATGTGCATTGACTACAGAGCATTGAACAAGCGGACTATTAAGAATAGGTATCCTATTCCCTAGATTGATGAGTTGTTGGATGAACTTCATGGTGCAGTATACTTTACTAAGATATATCTATGGCCAGGCTATCATCATATCAAAATGAGAGAACAGGATGTACTTAAAATTGCATTCAGATGTCACTTTGGCCACTATGAGTTTCTTATGATGCCTTTCAGCCTCATCAACGCCCCTGCGCCTTTTCAGTCATGTATGAACCATGTGTTCAACAAGCAACTGAGAAAATATTTGCTTGTCTTCTTTGATGACTTACTGATCTATAGTAGGACATGGGAGGATCACTTACGGCATGTAGATGAAATCTTGGGTATCATGAAGGAGAAATATTTATATGCTAAAGAGTCGAAGTGTGAGATTGGCATGACTGAGGTTTTGTACTTAGGACATATTATTGGGGCAAAGGGAGTACAGTTCTATCAAGAAAAAATACAATCTATAATCAATTGGCCTACCCCAAGGACACTCACAGAACTCAAAGGGTTCCTTGGAATTTGCAACTATTACAGAACGTTCGTCAAGGGATTCTCCCAAATTTGCGCCCCTCTGACACACTTAACCAAAAAGGAAGCTTTTAGTTGGATTGAGGAAGCACATGTCACGTTTGAGAAAATGAAGAAGGTCATGAGTACTTGCTCGGTACTTTCCCTGCCTGATTTCTCCCAACCTTTCATATTAGAATGTGATGCATCATGTGCAGGAGTAGGAGCAGTCCTTATGAAAAATAGGCATCCTATTTCCTATGAGAGTCGTAAGTTGAGAGGCCATGAGTTTATCTATATGATTTATGACAAGGAGATGTTGGCCATAATGCATGCCTTGTCCAAATTCTGGCAGTACTTAGTTGGAGCAAAATTTGTATTAAGAACTGATCACAACAGCCTCAAGTACTTTTTATCACAAAAGGACTTGAACGAGAGACAACAAAAGTGGGTAAGCAATATTCAAGCTTACAATTTTGATACTGAGTACGTCAAGGGAAAGAATAATGTAGTTGCAGATGCACTATCAAGAATACCTTCGGCCTACTCTATGATAGAATTATCAGTGGATTAGAAACCACAGTTGTTGCTAGAATACTCAAAGAACAGGTTTGCATGTGAGTTGATGAATGGACAACTACAGGATTACAGGTACAGGGTCATAAATGACTTCATTTATTACAAAGGAAGGATCTATTTGGTACCTGAATCTACATTCAAAGGAAAGGTTCTCCAAGTCTTCCATGATGCTCCAATAACAGGCCATCAAGGGTTCCTTAAGACATACAGACAGGTAAGAGAAAGGTTCTCTTGGAAAGGACTCAAAGGAGATGTTTTTCTCCACATCAAGGAATGTGCTACTTGCCAACAGAATAAAGATGAACACTCTCATCCAGCAGGACTCTTAAAACCTCTTCCAATACCAGAAAACAAATCAAAAAGTATCTCAATGGATTTCATCACAGGTCTTCCCAGAACACAAGGTAAGGACTGTATATTTGTAGTTGTGGATCGGTTAACCAAGTTCATTCATTTCTTTTCCATCTCCGTGGACTACAGCGCAACACAGGTAGCTAAGTTTTTCTTCAAAGATATCTTTAGGATGCATGGCATACCTAAGAACATTGTTTGTGATAGGGACAGAAAATTCATGAGTATATTTTGGCAAGAGCACTTTAGAATGGTGGGCACTAAGTTGACTCTTAGCACTAGCTACCATCCCCAAACTGATGTACAAATTGAAATTGTCAACAAATGGATAGAGGGTTACCTCATAAATTATGTAGCAGGACAACAGAAAGCTTGGTTCAAATGGCTTTACTTGGGGGGATATTGTTACAATACCACCTACCACATGTCCATTGGCATCTCCCCCTTTAAAGATTTATACATTTATGATCCTTTTAATTTTGAAGAGATTGTATTTGAAGAAAGTAGGGCTTCTATGGCCAAGGAGTGGGTCCAGATTAACCAAGACATCATCATAGAAACCAAGGGCAATCTCCATAGAGCGCAGAACCAACAGAAATTATATGCAGACAGGAAAAGGGTGGAGCGCACCTTTGAGGCAGGGGATCTGGTATACTTGTGCATGCATCCATACAGACAAGCATCTATCAAGAAGAGTGGTGCTGAGAAATTACAACCCCTCTTCTATGGTCCATATGAAGTACAAAGAAGGATTGGAGAAGTAGCATATGAATTGAAATTTCCCCCAGGGAGTAAGATCCACAATGTTTTCCATGTGTCTCGTTTGAAAAAAGCATTAGGCCAACATGTATTAGTCAATGAGACATTGCCACCCGTGGATGAATAAGGACAACTACACCTAATACCATAAAGGAACTTAGAAACCAGGGTGAAACAACTAAGGAGAAGAGCCATTAAAGAGTATTTGGTTAAATGGAAATATTTGCCCATAGAAGATGCTACTTGGGAAAGCGAAAGAATAGTGCAAGAGAATGGTTCTGGATTACTTTAGGGAAATAAATTTCCAGTAGGGGAGATTGTAATATCCCCTCCTCATTGACACAAGATCTCAGGGATGTATTAGTCTAGCTACCCCTCTAGACTATAGTCCAAGATAAGCAAGAGGAAGAAAATGTGGTTTTTTATCACTAAGGAGATCTAAAGTTATATTATTAAATTGACTTTGGTAAAAGACTAAGGAAAATTGAATTAAATCCCTTAGCAAGTGGAAAAAGCAACTCAATGGAAAATTAGAAAAGGAGGTATAAAAGAAGGAGAAGGGTGCACCTCTTGGGATTATATTCTCATGGTTAACTTTTTCACTTTGCACTCTTCAGCTAGAAAACTTACGTTTTGAGGGTTTTGAGTAAACAAACCCTAGCAACCAGCAAGGAGGTGAAAGCTTCCTCTGTTCCTAGTTCAAGCTTGTCTAAGGAGGTGAAATATCCCTCCCTCATCATTCTAATTCAGTCACAGGTATTCAGCAAGCAACACTTGGATTTGATGCATGGATCTGAAGGGTTTTCAGCAGTAGGGTGCATCCTTAGAAGAGAAAATGTCCAATCTGCTTGAAGGAGTCTAGATATGTAGTTTTATGCCATTGGAGGTTCATCTCTAGGGTCATAGTGCCCTTTTGCAGCATTGATACCAAGGGTATCTCCTTTCAATTATTTTATTTTGCACAGGAGGAATTTATGAAGGAGGGCGCAACTCATTGAGGATACTCATAGATCTGAGGGAAACCTTGAAGGGTTTACTCTAATTTTCCTCATTCCTACTCTAGAGGCCCTGATCTACAGTTTGAGGGTGTTTTGACATCATTTGGAGGTCATTTACTATGAGGCCGAAATATTGAGCATTTCCAGCCAGTCAGGGTCGTATCAGTTCCAGGTCCAGCATTCCAGGGTCGTACTAACTCCAGATATGATCATCCAGGGTTGTACCATCATGGATATGAAGGAATATATTCAAGAAGGGAAAGAAATTAATCTTATAATCAGTTATATTCAGTGGAGGAAGACCTAGGGTCTCTATATCTCCTATAGTGTAACAGATCTGCAGATCTATGTATGAAGATCACTTATTCTATCTGAATAAAGGTCAGATCTGAAGTTTGTTATCTTTGTTTATGTGTTTACTTCATTATCATGTGGCCCATACTTGTTATGATGTCTTCTCTACAATAAACTTAGCAAAACTACTTCAGCACATCTTTCTGTAATAGAAATCTGCAAAACAAAACACAAAACATCAAACAGAAACCTTAGTTCTTGGTCGAAAATTGGTTGGGAACATTATAGGATACTTTAAGGAACTTAACTTAATCTTAGCGGCATTGGTATTTACTCTTGGGTCAATCTAATATTTTTTGAGGAGCTCTTCTCCTCCTATGTGTTCATTTAGGAATCCATTGGCTTCTTCACCCTTGAACTGCATGGTGGGCTTCGAGAGTCGTAGAATTCTTGTGAAAATTGAAGGAGCCAGAGAGATAGGTTGTTTCCCTTGAACCTGAATTATTCTCCTTTTTTAATCAAATTTATCCACTCACCAAAGAACTAGCTCTTTGAAATATGTCACCTTTCGAACACAACCAGCTAGAGCTATGCATGAGGTCCAAACTTGGTTTGTTTTCTTCTCGACGAGAGGGAGGTCCTTATACCACTTGTAAGCCCGCAACCACTCGAACTCATGATCTTCACGTCCAAGTGTATTTAGTGTATCTCCACAATACAACTATTTTCTCCTACTTGACATAATTTACATTGTTTTCTATTCTTACCAATAAGTGGCGCTATTGTCGATATAACGCTTTATAGCATGGAATATTAGTCCTTTATTTAATTTACCATGTATTTTATTGATTATTAACCACCATAGCTCTTATTTTAAAGTTGTCAACCTACAAAATGAGATTTAGAATGTATTACAAGGATTTACGGAACTTTCAACACTTTAATAACAACATTGTGTTCACAAAAGTGGTGGCTGATGTGGTGGGAGGAAATAAATGCAATCAGGAAATGGTGATGTGATGTCAAGGAAGATGGAAAATTGTTAAGTATGGCAGTGTGAAAAGAGGAATGGAGAGTGCAATATGGTGAATGCGATATTGCGAGATGTGAGACACAAGACATTGGAAATGAAAAAGGTGAAAGGGAGTGACTCCCACGTTTACAATGAGAAAATAGACTAAGTATGAGAAAGGGTCATTATGCAGGTCGTGAAAGTGAAAGATTCATTATGTAGAATGCGAGACTATGGGATGCGGACACAAGCATGAGGGAAAAAGGTAAGTGGAAGAGAAGGGTGTCCCGCATCCGCATTCAAAGAAATGGCTAAGCATGAAAAAGGTAAAGGATACAGTTTCGAGGACGCAGAGATAGATAGGTCATTTTAAGTGTTGCATGACTGCGAGACATGGGGAATTGCAGGATAGGAACATGTTGGTCTCCCGCAATGGGACTCTCGCATCACTTGGAAAATAACTAAGTGTTGGGATTTTAAAAGAAGAAAAATGACTAAGTATAGACACACGGGCTTGTAGGTCTATAGACCTCGGAATTTGGTAGTATCACGATCCACAACCTGCATTTGAAAGGGGAAAATGACTAAGTAAAGAAAATTCGGGGAGCAAAGAAAAACAAGAGAAAAAGACTAGGGATGGGCGTGTATGTACTAACAATGATCAACGAATGTGGATCAACATTCATCTCAATTGTGGGATACTGAACCCCTATGGGTTGCTAAGAATCCAAAATATTCTTCCATTGGGAAAATGGAGTCAAAAGAAGAGAAAAGGAAAAAATAAATCAAACTAATAAGGGATATACAAAGGAGTATCGAAAACAACCATGTACAAATTTTGACTTGGGGATTTAATAGAAAAAAAAAAATTAAGATATTTCCCATTCACCTGCAACGGTTGTACCATTCCTGTCATATCCTTCAACAAGTATGAATTGTAACCAATGACTTTCTCAATCTGATATGGTCCATTCTAGAGAGCTTCAAATTTTTTGTGGAAAGATGATTTTTCTTTTTCTTTGTTCCATAAAAAAACCAGTTGATATTTTGGAAGCTCCTTTGAAGTAGTGCTTTTGTCAAAGTATATTTTGACCACTTGTTGTCTTTTGTTCATTTCCAATAATGCTTATTCTCTTTGTTATTCAAGTTGCAAAAGTTCATGATATCGTTTTTGCATCGATGATTGTTTGTCTTCATTTTCAACACTTCCAGTAAGAGCGAGGGCATCGACATTGTTATCTCATTTCAACACTTCCAAAGAAGATGCAGGGAATCTAATTCCAAATGCAGAGGCTTCTCTTCCATATTAATTAAAGTATATAGGAATGCCTCCATTACTATCCTTTGAGCACATGGCTTTCCATTAATGTGATCTATCAATTTCTACGCCTCTATGGTTGGATTCAATTGTCTTCTTGAGAATTTAAATTATGTTTTGTTTGTTGACTAAGCCAAACCATTTCCTTATGGATAATAATTAGATGATTGTCCCATGATAATTCTATATTCTCTACAAAAATTTGTAAATTTTGATTTCATGAAGATCTAGCCATTGTCAATTATGAATTTTTATGGTACACCAAATCTTGATAGGATATTTTCTTTTAGAAAATGTATCAATTGCTCTGAATATGCATTTCTTAAAGTCATGGCTTCTTTCCACTTGGTAAAATAATTAGTTGAAGTGATAATATAAGCATGCCCTTTACTCAACTTTAGATTTATTGGACCAATCACATCCAAGCCCCATTGTGCAAATGGTTTATCTACCATTGTAGACTGAAATGGCATTGCAACTCTCTTCATTTTTCCAGAAAATGTTTGGCATGGAATACATTTTTTAATCAACTCATAAGCATCTTTGAATATAGTCGGTGAATAATAACTAGCCCGAATGATTCTATGAGTTGTTACAAGTGGCGAAAAATGTCCACCACAAACCCCACTATGAAATTCTTGAATTATTTCTTTGTACTTTGAGAAATCTAAGCACCTTAATAAAATTCCATCGAAATTCCCTCAGAAAAGAACTCATGAGCCTAGTACATATTGATTTGTCTTCATTTTCAAAGTTTTCCTTTCGACATTTGAGGATGGAATTGACAAGATTTCAGATAGAATATTATGTCCTTACACCATTCTCAGTTTTCAAAACTTGTTCCCTATATTACAACATCAAATCCATTGGGAGGAGAAATGTTCATAGCTTCAATTCTAGTCATGAATTTACATAATCCTTTCTCCTTAATAGATTTCAAAGGTTTAATCTCCAAATCATATTCTTGAAGTTTTGCTAATCAGTTTGCCCATATACCTTCTATGAGTTGTTGATTGAGCAACATATTTACTGGTGAATGTAGAACATAAGCAATGACGTGAGTTGATAAAATGTAAGTCTTGAAACGGGTTATTGCTTTGACCATAGAAAGAGATTGCTTTTCAATGATTGAATAGTTTAGTTCATAATCATGGAAGGTTTTACTCATGAAACCAATTTGACGTTCTTCTAATTTTTCATTTATTTTAGTAGGGATGAAGGCAATGGTTTCTTCTAAAGTGAATGAGTACAATATGAATTCTTTATCAAAGTCGATGTTGACTAGAATAGGGGAAGTAGTGATAGCATGTTTGATTTCTATGAAATCGTTTGAATATCTGGTGTCCATTCAAATCTCTGGTCTTTCTTCAAGAGTTTATTTATTGGCTTAACAATTGTGGCATAATCTGGCATGAACCCTTTGAACAAAGTTTATATTTCCAAAGAAGGACTATACTCCTTTTCTTGATGTAGGAGGGTTTAGGTCATTTATTGCATTGATTCTTTCTGGATCAATATATATTCCCTCTTTGCTCACAACATGACCTAAGAGATTATCTTCCATTATGGAAAACAAACATTTTTGGGGATTCAAAGACATTTTGTACATTCTACACCTTTCAAAGACCTATTTGAGATGTTAGATATGTCTTTCCCTTAATTTTAAATGAATTGTCAAGTCATCTTGGTAATCTACCATATATTTTCCAATTAGATCTTTGAAAGCATGGTCCATTGCTTTTTGGAATGTTTCACCTGTGTTCATCAGTCCAAATGGAATTCAAACATAAGCATGTGTTCCCCATGGTGTTATGAATGTTTCTTTTGGTTGATCTTCCCCAGCTACAAGAACTTGATTATATCCTAAAAATCCATCCAACTTGGACATTAGTGCAAAACCAATAACTTGTTGCAACAACATCCCCATATTGAGGAGTGGGTAGTTATCTTTAATGCTCGCTCAATTGAGATCTCTGAAATCCACACAAAGGAGAATTTCACCATTATTAGTTCTTCCCACCACAGGATTTGAGAGCCATTCTGAATTTCTAATAGAAAAAGTTATACCAACATTTTTTAGTTTCTCCAGTTCTATCTTCTCTAGAGGTTTTATCTTAGGATTTATTATTCTCAATTTTTGGTTGAAAGGTTTTGATCCCTCTTTGAGTGGTATAACATGTTGGACTATGGACTTGTAATATTCCCTTATATCATCATAAATACAAGCAAAAATGTCCTTAAATTATTTGAACAATTGAGTATATTGATCAATTTCTTCAATGGTGCAACTAATAACTAGATTTATATATTTTGGAGAATCAAGAGTACCAATGTTGATTTTTTGTGTCTCTTGAACCTTCTTAATACATGGTTCTTCTTTTGGATCCAAAATCTTGGTTTGGTCATCTCTTTTAAAAAGAGATTCTGAAGTGGCATAGTTCTTGGGAGTGAGTACAAGCTTTTGATCACAAATTTCCCTTTGAGAATCTTTTCTCTCTTCTGAATGATTCGATGACATTGAGTCATTATTAGTGAGGAAGTTTATAATATTCTCATCATTTTCAAAAACTTGCAAATATTCTTGATTATCAAGTATTGAAAGCTGAAAAATTGTCTTTACATGAAAAGTACTTTGACTCTTAAAATCATCTAAGTTGAAAAGAGATGCAACTATTGCCAATGAATCATCCTTTTGATTATTGTCTCTATGAATGAAAAAGGTATTGAAAGATTTAAAAGAATCCATTAGTTCACAAACCCTTCTTGCGTAATGTTTCAATTTTTCCTTCTTAATTTTATACTTCTTCTTGATATGATTGGTAACTAACTCTGAGTCCCCATTTACCACTAGTTTTTCTACTTTCATTTGAAGAGCAAGAATCATTCCTTGAACCAATGCTTCGTATTTTATTTCATTATTGGTACATGGGAATTCCAATCTGATAGCATGTGGATAGATACCAGATTGAGGGATTTTGAAAAAAATACCAACTCCATTTTTTGACTTAGGACAAGCTCCATCAAATGACATTTTCCAGAAACCTTGAAAATAATTCCCTTCATCATGTTTAAGCAGACTTATTTGCTTTGTACTAAAAACAACATAATTTCCAATTCCAGCATCAACATAATTTTGCATTGCTTCATTTTCCTTTTTCTTAAATGATATGGGCTTTCTATGCTCTCAAGGAACTCTGATCATAGTCCCATATTTATTTGGAAACATCATGCAAATTCCATCATTCATGATGTATCCTCCAATTAACGAGCACTAATATCTTCCCAACACAATGACCTATGTTGGAGGCAAATCAACAACTATAATAGTGAAAATTGTGGTAAAATGAGGTGTTGCATTCATCCATGCACAAAAATATTTTATTTCTCCATAGGCTAGGAATTTTCTTCAATCTATGGCATATATGCTTTCAATTGTTTCATAATATGGTGTGCATTCCATTCCAAGTGCTTATGTCACCGATAGTGTCATGATGTTGTTAGTGGATCCACTATCCACCAAACAATTATGTAATGTGAAATCGTGATTTTCTATGGATATATAAAATGGTGGGACTTTTCCCCTTGGTCTTACTAATGAAACAATGTGTTGTTTCCTTGTAGTCATCACAGTTGCTTCTATTCTTGAATTTGTATCATCCAGTATCTTCAAAACATTTTCTCTTTGTTGAGGTATCTTAACTACCTCCATGAATAGTAAAGTAATTCTGAGCTTGGCTAGCTCATCAACCAGATTATAATTCATTTGTAGTGGAGTATTTGTTTGATTAACAATCGGTTGTTGTTTTGGTGTCTCTGGAGCATTAGATTTTGTTTTTCCCTTTTCAGGTTGTTCCCAAGTATTGAATTTATTCACTTGTGTTCTAGTTTGGACAACATTATCTAATGAAAACTCAAGATATTCTTGTTCATCAAAGATATAAAAATTTGATGATCCTTCATCCATTTGTATCGATTCCAAAACTTGAACTTGGTTAACATCTACTTCTTGATCAAAGTTTTCAAAATTGTCTTCTTCTATAATTTCTTCTAACACAACAGCATTTGGATTTGGAACCCTGGGTGCTCTTGGTCTATGTTCTTCAATTATATCATTTATTATTCTCTAATCTTGTAATGGATATCTCATATTTGGATTAGGTGGAATAATATTCTCACCTCTCCTAAGACTAGTAACCCCATTCTTCATTTGTCTAGCTCATCTAAGCCATTTCTATCTTTTGTCTTGTTTCTTGGGTAGCTCTAGGGTCATTTCTAACATTAGGGGGAACCCCTTGGGAAATTCCTTTCCCAATTGCTCAATTCCTGTAACTTCTTGAAGTAGATGGGCATTGAGGTGATATGGACAAACTAGCCATTTGTCTTTGTACTTTTCCAAGGATGATCTTAGGATCGACATTAGTTTCTAACATGTATTCTTCCATTTATGTTTCCTTATGGATCGATGCATGTAGATCAATTATTTTTGAAACTCTAATTGCGTAATTCACATTTGGAGGCATGGAATTCTTATAACATCTGAATATGACATGATCATTTGGTTGTTTCTCTTATGGGATTTGATTCAACATCTTAAAGAACCATAAATTGAAGTCCTTGATTATTTCTCCTTTTTTTAGACGGATTTGGTTGAACTTATTAAGGAGACTATGATATGCAATAGGAGTTGCATACATGGTCATGATCATGTTTTCTAAATCATCAAATGAACCAATTGATTGAGCTGGTAGAGAAAGATACCATTCATAAGTTGGACCTATCAAGGTTTACAGAAATACTATGACCATTACATCATCATGTTCAATCAAATGAATATCACAGACAATTAAAAACCGATCCATGTGTCTTCTTAAATCCATTATCCCATCACCTGATAAAGCAGGAAAAACTCCTTGAGGTAGGGTTGGCAATAGGTGTTGTTCTCCATGTAGATTAAGTGAGTTGGGTATATCCCTTCTTCTTTGATTTCTTTGTCTTTTATTCATTTCCCTTTCCTCATTGGGAATTTTGTTTGTTTGTTCTTGTCGATCACCCATAATTAGTATTTCACTTTCTTTTGATCTTGAACTTTGGGAAACTTCTTGAGTGGTAAGATTCTTACTTTTTATGTCTTGTTAAAAGACCCTTATATGATTCCAATTTTTCTTCAATTCATAATTGTCTTCTTTGTCTTAAGTCTATTGCTCTTTCTTCTTCTTGGGAAAGAACTTTCCAAGTCATTTCGAGTTCAACACAACTCATTGTTGTTGTAATCGCTAGGTCATACAACTGGTGCAAAATACTTCTTCGGTCCCTTAATCCATTTTTTATTTGGGGTTGGGTGGGTTCAAGTAGAGTCATTAATTTTTTTTATCTACGAAACCAACCATTTGTTCTCCCTAGTATGGTCACCAAAAATGTTATCAGAAATATTGTTTTACGGTCTTTGAGTCAGCCTCACGAGGATATAATCCCCCTTCTTTTTTAAAGAGGTGGTACTCCTCTACTTCAAATAACATACAAGAACAAATAAAATGCATGAGAAAGGACCCGACTCATTCTTGAGATAAATATTTACATGCAAAGGATACCTGAGAAAGGACTAGGTATCTTGTAGAAAGAAAATATTTACAATATGTTACAAGATTATAAACCAAAAGAGTATGCAATGAAATAAGACAACCTTTCCATCATAGCATTCATCAAAGTACAAAAAAATATTCAGCAAAGAGAAAAGAAAGTATGGACCGCATATGGCAGAGAAATTTAAATGATGTTTTCATTACACACAAATAAGATTTTGATAGACACACATCTGAAATCTCATTCTTAAATTCAAAGTCTTGAGATATCAATAACGTTATGTCCCAAATTAGTTCTTTGGGAACCTTTAAAAATATTAGATGTCTTTAAATAAATAAAGAGTATTTTCTTGGATCAAAAATAAAATATTGTGTTTGTCCTTCAAAGAGGACTGGGATGAGGCTCTCGCGGACCTTGAAATGAAAAATACCTGGAAGACACAAGAAAAATAGTTAAGGGTCGGCCTTGGGTTTCACAGGTTACTAGGAATAGAAAAAGGCAATGTGACAAATGATTGTAGAAGAAAATGATGGCAAGGGTGAGAATAGGGTTGATAATTGACTCATTGTGATGGAAATATTCTCTGAACTTGTTACTTGCTTGATGTGATTCTTTTGTAGACGATTGTTGCACTAGAGGTGTAAAAACGGTTGTAACCATTGCATGTTGATCTATCTTGGTGATATTGATTAGGGATTTTCTTAGCCACTCTTCTATTTATTCCCTCATTGGAGCCAACGTGATCTCATGCTTGGTCTTTAGATCAAATAGCTCATTCTCCATTTCTCTTAGGTCAATACCCAATTGGTGCAACTTTTCATCAATGTCGTCATTCATGTTATTATATCGGACCAACCACCTTTCAATTTCATTTGCGGAGAATTCTACTGAGTCAGTGAACTCACTCACCCATGCAACTTTTAAAGCTTCAAGTCGATGTAATAGTTGTTTTTTAGACATAAGTATTGTGTCCATTAAAAAAATTGGGTCGTCGAGTTCCTTCGTGAGATCAAAAATTTTTAGGAAAAGGTCACCTCTCTTAATTTTCACAGCATCCAATTCGTTCAACATTTATATTAAACTTGCAATTCTTTTCAACCAACAGGCATTAATTTGCTTCATTCGGATACTAGATAGAAGGTTTTGTTCTCTTCTTTGGGTATCACTTAAGCTTGAAACTTTTGCAACAAATGCTCCTGCAACCTTTTTGAGATTTGGGTACCTTGGAAAGTGGTCCCCTTGTGTTTGAGTCTTTAAACACAAATGGGGAGACTATTACTCTCATACCTTTACTTTATGTTCTAATTTCACATTAACTTAGGAGACTTAAGTCATAAAGTGAAATTAGTAACTTAAGGATAAAGTGACATTTAATTCACTTGAGTAAAGTGAATTAGAGAACATAAACCAAACTATGGAAACTTAAGTCAAAGTGGGTTTCCAAATGATATTTATGATATGTAATCTCATTCATTGATTAGACTTTGTCTAGATTCAATATGAGCCCTTGATCTTCTAGGTTTGGCCTAAGGAAGGCTAAAGGAGGCAAAAGGGTAAGGAAGAGATTCATTGTTCACTTGATCACTTGAGAGAGTTGGGTGAGGAGAAGAGAAGTGACAAGAGAGAGTTTGAAGGAGAAAACTAGGGCACAATTGTTCATGGAGGGCACAAGCTAGTTTGGAAAGGCTTTCATGGAGGTTGTGAGTGTGAGCTAGATTGTGGGCGCACCTTAAGAGTAGGGGCACAAATCTAGAGGGAGGCACATTTTCATGAAGCTTGGGTGCATCTTGTGAAGGGAGGCACAAGGCTTGAGGCAAGGCTTGTAGAGGGGAGCATTGGTGAGATACTAATTGCGCCAAGAAGCTTTGAGGCACTATCTTGAGTGAGGGAGGCACACTTGTGTTAGAGTGGGAAAATACCAAGCTAGAGGCGCATTTCTAGAAGGAGACGCACAAAATTTGTGAGGAGGGCCGCACTTGAGGCTAAGTGCACACAAGAAAAGGGAGAGAGGGCGCTACTACTCGTTGTGAGCTATCTACAAGTTGGAAAGTCAAGGAAAAGGCAAGGCAAGGGCTAAAGCAAGGCCAGGAAAGTGGAAGAGGCATGCCAAGGAAAATGGTGCACTCTTTTAAGGCTAGCAGACACAAAGAAATTAAGAACTCCAAAGCATCTAGAGAGGATTTTCTATTGTATCGGGTTCTTTAGTTGTATTTCATTGTAGTAGCTCTTACTTTGAGATCTCCGTATATATATCATATCACTCTTACTAGTTTTACCTATGAGGGTTTTTCCAGGGTCATGTTGACCAAAAACTACATGTGTTCATTTGTCATGTTTACTAAGTATTTTTAGTTGTAGGTTGTTAAAGATCCCAGAGGTGTGTTTGATGTTTAATGCATGTTAAATAAGGCTAAATTGGACAACAAAACCATCCATAATGAAACTTTATAACAAGAGGCATTAAAGAGCATAAAACCAAAGATTTGTGGGAAGATTTGAAAGGGTAAGGTTCAGATACAGTGGGTTATGTTGAACAGGGAGAAAAACATTTTGAAAGTACCCAAACATAGTGCCCAACAAGAGGTCAAATGACAGGCATGTTGGGCAGCCCATAGGATCTCAAAAATATTCAAACCTCCTTGTAAAAACCCTTATCGTTTTCCAGATCTTTTTGGAGATAATCTTTCAAGTGCATAATCCTCGGTGAAAAACTGGTAGAACTTTGTGCAAGCTCCCAAATTTCTTGCATTAAGTCTATTATTTTTTTAATTTCATCTCCAACATACTTTCTTACTGCCAACAACAAACTGGATGATCCTTTCAACTTATTGTTTCTTTCCGGAACATCCTCTAAGGTAAGTGTTGGTTGAATTGTGGTTAACGGCTCAACAAACAATGGTTTTGGAATTAGAGTTGTCTCTAATTCTTTTATTTTTTCCTTTAAAACCAAATATTATTTTTCTATATTACAAATAGATTCTTTCAGTGCCTCTTCGGTGGCCTCGTGAAACTATACAATCTTTGAAAGTGCAACCCCGTGGAAATCAATTTCTTATTTCCATTTTTCAAATACTTTCACGTTCTTCATGTTTACCTTTTGTATTAACATTTTTTTGGAATTTTGATAGTAGGCCATGTGGTGAAGTGTTACACACTCTTCTTCAAATATTTATTTTCTTGGGTGACCAAAGCTTCAACAATTTCTTGGGTTTCCAGCAGTCATTGTTTTGACCAACTAGGTTCTTCGATAATTTCATCTACACCATTGCTCGAGGATTGAATTTCAAGTATTTCTAATCATGTTTTTGGGGTCTTTGTTTTTCTTTTAGTAGAGGTATGTACAACATGGGATTTTTCAAAAAAAAAATTGGAGGGTCTTTGTCACTGCTATCATCTAAGTTTTCGGCAGGTGTTTTCCTCATCTCGAGACCGCTACTCCTTGGTTTTGTTTTTATCAGGGTACTTATTTGAGACACGGTAGGAGAATTGGGGCTTTTGTTTGTTACTTCTCTACCCTGTTGTCGATAAAACTCATTAGTGCTGGCCAATTATTCTATATCATTCAGAGCTTCATTGACTGAGGTCTTAGGGAAATTTAAATTGTCCCCTCCTCCTTCTTAAATTGTTCAATATTAGTGAAATAAGAGGAATATCCCACCAAGAATATATGTGCAATAAATAAATCATTAGGGTTGAAACCCTCAACGCATTTAACTTCCTTTAAGCCAAGTTGGTCAAATTGAACTGAAAATTCATCCAAATGAGAGATATGCTTTACAACAACTTCTCTTACTCTCTAGGGCAATAGGATGAACTACTTTTTTCTTTTCTCATTAAAGAAATGAGCCCAGTACATGTATTGTTTGCATACTTCTATAACGAAGTGTCAAACTAATACATAAAAAGGGATCAGAAAGGGTTTCTCCTCGAAACCAAATAATATTATGACACTAAAATCCTCTTTGGTTTCAAAAAATCCTTTCTCTGAGAAAAATATGGTAGCCTTGAGTGATAGTCTTGATGTGTTAGGGACGAAGATTAATGTTTTAAATTCATAGATAAAATTGTTGTGGAATGGGTAGAAATAATATTGAGCCTTGTGTCTCCAAAAGGCTAGATACCAGGTAAATATTGGCTCCATCTTGAAGTTGACACTTCTTTCCCTCGATAAGTCTTTGAAAACAATGTAGTAGGCTATGGAGAAAATCAAATATGATGTCATGTGAAATTTTTTGTTCCTTTTAAGACCACCTAGTTGAAATGAAATTTCATTGGAAATAAGGCAACCTCGGCCAAGGAGGACGTCTTCATGCACAATGAAGTGGAGAATATAGATGAAATTTTTCAGCACAGAGGTTGTGGATTCCAAACCAATTATACGGGAAAATAACTAGGAAAATTCCTTATATGGATACTTTAAGGAACTTACCTTAATATTATCGGCATTGGTATTTACTCTTGGGTATATCGAATATTTTTTGAGGAGCTCTTCTCCTCCTTTGTGTTCCTTGAGGAATTCACTGCCTTCTTCAACCTTGAACTTCATGGTGGGTTTCGAGATTCATCATATTATTTTGAAAACTGAAGGAGCCAGAGAGATAGGTTGTTTCCCTTTAACTTGAAGTATTCTACTTTCTTAATCAAATTTATCTGTGCACCAAAGAACTAGCACTTTGAAATTTGTCACCTCCAGAACACAACCAGCCATAGTTATGCCTGAGGTCCACACCTGGTTTGTTTTCTTCTCTATAGGAGGGAGGGCCTTGTACCACTTGTAAGCCCGCGACCACTGGAACTCGTGATCTTCACGTCCAAGTGTATTTGGTGTATCTCCACAATACAACTCTTTTCTCCTACTTGACATAATTACATTGTTTTCTATTCTTACTAATAGGTGGTGCTACTGTCAATATGACATTTTATAACGTGGACTGTTAGTCCTTTGTTTAATTTACCATGTATTGCCTTGATTATTAACCACCATAGCTCTTATTTCAAAGTTGTCGGCCTACATGGTGAGATTTAGAATTTATTACAAGGATTTACGAAATCTTCACCACTTTAATAACGACAATATGTTCACACAAGTGGCAGCTGACGCGGTGGGGGAAAATAAATGTCATCGGGAAATGGTGATGTGATGTCATGGAAGATGGAAAATGATTTAAATATGGGAGTGCAAAAAGAGGAATGGAGAGTCCAATATGGTGAATGCAGGATTGCGAGATTCGGGACACAAGACATGGAAAATGAAAAAGGAGAAAGGGAATGGCTCATGCATTCGCAATGAGAAAATATACTAAGTATGGGAAAGGGTCATTATGCGGGTCACAAAAGTGAAAGGGTCATTATGTAGAACGTGGGACTACAAGATGTGAGACACAAGCATGAGGGAAAAATGTAAGTGGAAGATATGGGTGTCGTGCATCCGCAGTCAAAGAAATGGCTAAGTATGGAAATGTTAAAGGGTGTAGTTCAGAGTATGTGGAGATATATAGGTCATTTTGAGTGATGTGTGACTACGGGACATGGGACATGGGGAATTGCGGGATAGGAACATGTTGGTATCTCGCAACTAGACTCTCGCATCACTTGAAAAACAACTAAGTGTTGGGATTGCAAAAGAAGAAAAATGACTAAGTATAGACACATGGGCTTGTGGGTCTGTGGACCTAGGAATTTCATAGTAGCTTGATCCGCAATCCGCATTTGAAAAGGGAAAATGAATAAGTAAAGAAAAATCGGGGAGCAAAGAAAAACAAGGGAAAAAAACTAAGGATGGGTGTGTATGTACCAACGTTGATCAACAAATGTGGATCAAAAAGGGATTGCAACCAATACACAGGGGTGGTTCCCTATAATATGGTCGATCAATAACCTTCTACAATGAAACAACCCCCCTGGCTAAAAAAAAAAAAAAAAAA
>SNQJ01S0009093.1:8308-20808 GCA_010110895.2 Picea sitchensis | reverse complement strand
ATCCAATTTAACGTATCGTAATGTTATCTTCTTTTTTTATAGGAGAGTGTCAAAAACTTTATCTTTGTGTTTAAGATTAAAGATCCTATTGTTTCCATCCAGGGTGAGCCCATAAGTCTGTCACCATCATTGATCCATAAAGATCCAACAGTGAATGGCGATACAAAAGTATAATCTCTAATGTTCAATTGTAAATTCTTTATGTCTTATTGTTTTTCGTTCCACAAGTCTTGTTTTTCAATTATATTTTACTCGAGAATCACTAACCGGTTGGCAAATTCAGTACTAACATAATTATTACGTTCAGTGGGCACAATAGAAATAGTGATATCTTCCTCCAAGTGTCCCTTTAACTCTAAGTAGCACTGAAGCGGAGTTTTTTGAAATTTTAGGAAATCTTACTTCCTCATTACTAGACTCCCTTTGCTTGCGTCAATAATTCACCTTAAAAGATACTTTGACTTTAATTAAAAAATCTTTTAACTTTTTCACTTTATAAATAAAACTCCAAATATATGTTTTTCTTCAACTTTTGTCAATTATTATATGTTTATGTTTTTCTTTATGTCAATTATTGAATCTTCCCTTGAATAATAAGGATCTTCCAAAACCCTTAATGTAGTGAACCCTTTTTTTAATTGAATCGTGGAAAATTTATTTATTTTTTAATATATCTTTGATCCCCTTTATATCTCCTAAATTTTGTCTAGTATATATGGGTTTTTTTTTATTTTTTCTTTGAGAATGTCTTTTATTCCNATTATATGTTTATGTTTTTCTTTATGTCAATTATTGAATCTTCCCTTGAATAATAAGGATCTTCCAAAACCCTTAATGTAGTGAACCCTTTTTTTAATTGAATCGTGGAAAATTTATTTATTTTTTAATATATCTTTGATCCCTTTTATATCTCCTAAATTTTGTCTAGTATATATGGGTTTTTTTTTAGTTTNATAAATGATCCACTTAATTGGACTTGTTCTTCCACCTTGGTAATATAAATGTATTTTCACTTGGTTTAGTATATCTCATTATTATTACACAAACTTGTAAAATTTCGGTGATAGACTTATTTTTTTGTTTTTTTTTTTATGGTTTCAATAGTCACGATGATTGAATTTTTTACGGCTTCAACCATTACGTTCATTGAAATTGGTGTGAGTACTCTCATCCCATTGTATACCTTTGCTTCCAAAAACAAAATTACGGAAAGCACAGATACAACAGTTGGTATCAAGATCGAACAACCCTTGACTCGGTTAAGAAGAAATGGTGGTGACCCAATGTGGCTTTAAATACTTATAACAATGGTGATGACAACCCATAGGTCTTTAATTGTGGTTGGTTTGTTCCAAATTACAACTTCAATTCTTGATTGATCAAATGAAATTCGGCATGACACCATTTACATCTATAATCTTCACTTTAACCACAACGTGACCATTTGTCTCTCAACCTGTTCAATTCTTTTGTTTAATTTATTTTTAATTTTTTGTTGTGTTTGTAGATGATGGAAGTACGACGTGTACAATCGTAAGACGGTTGGTAGTTTAGATACTTGGTGGTTGTACAGGTCACCTCAACGGTTGGTAGTTGAGATACTTGGTGGTTGTACAGGTCACCTTGTACGGACTTGGCAGTGGAATGGATTTTTCTTCAATTTCTTNGTGTACAATCGTAAGACGGTTGGTAGTTTAGATACTTGGTGGTTGTACAGGTCACCTCAACGGTTGGTAGTTGAGATACTTGGTGGTTGTACAGGTCACCTTGTACGGACTTGGCAGTGGAATGGATTTTTCTTCAATTTCTTTGAATTTGCTGCAGAAACTTCACTAGCAATGAAGAAACAAAAGTTCTTTCTTGAACAAGTTTTGAACTATAATTGGCCAAGGGTTAATATATTTTTGGTCAAGACTGGATACAGAGAAATCCTACCCAATTCAATGTGGCCAAAAGGCCAATGGTTTTGTTGCTAATGGCAATGAAATTTGAGCAAAGGTTTGGTGGCCAAAGGTCGGGATCAAACTTGCTTTGATACCAAATGTGACAGAACCAATTCGGTTGAGATCACACACATCCAATATATTTGGAACAGTATAAGGAAATCCATGTGGATAAATAATATATTAAATAAAATATATGAGAAAATGAATATGAATATAGTATAGTATGATCATGTTAACAAATGAGGGCCATACATATATACCCATGTAGGGGCACCCTTTCACTAAGAGACGTGACCTTTCATTAATATGTGTCTCTTCATTACTTTATTACTTATTAATTATTGTTATTATTTATTTATATTAGTATCTTATATATTTATATCTATTACATGGGAACGTGGTGTACTTGAATATAATACCCAAACTATTAGCTTGCGTGCCTTTAAAGGTTGTGTGTAGTAGACCACAAAATAAAACAATCCTAAATAACCCATCTCCAAAACACCATGGACATTTGAACTTCTCTATATTGTTGATATTATGGTAGCTACGGGAGGTATTAACCTCTACATATAACCCTGACGAGACTAGAATATTCTGAGAATCAAGAAAAACCCTAAAACATTGGATAATACCCCTACACTAGTACATTTGGGTCAAACTCCAACGACGCGTTCGACGCAATTACCACTTTATATTGTCAAGAGAACGACAAACAGCGGACCCCCTAAAACGTCATTTCACATGACGTTGCTTTTCCGACGCCATAGATATTGTCTCTATTGCGACGTTTAATGCGGGCACATGTCATCTCAGATTTGACTGTCGAAACCCCATATAGTCGTCTCTATAGCGACACCAGAGACATCGGAATTTCGACGTCCCATTTCATTGGTCTCCACAACGTGGACACCATGTGACCAACGTTAGGGACGTCGGAAGACCGATGACTGGAAACATCGGTGGAGCGACGGTCAACTATATACCAACGACAAGGACGCCATGTGACTGACTTTAGGGACGTCGGAAGACTGACGGATGTCAACATTAGTGGAGTGACGGTCAGCTATATACCAATGACAAGGATGTCAAGTGACCGACGTTAGGGACGTTGGATGACCAACGGTTGGCAACGTCGGTGCATAGACGGTCATCTATATACCAACGACAAGGACGCCATGTGGTCGACGTTAGGGACGTTGGAAGCCCGACGACTGTAAACATCAGTGGAGCGATGGTCAGCTATATACCAACGACAAGGATGCCATGTGACCGACGTTAGGGACGTCAGAAGACCAACGACCTATAGGTGTTTTAAAAAAAAAATGAGCTCTTTCCCTTCATCTTAGATCTTGTGTAAGCTAGAACCGAGGGCCAATCTCCTTAGAAACTTTTGTTGGACCATATTCTTCACAATCCACATCAATGGAATTGTGTGGAGAACCTTACACTTCTTGAGAGGATCCAACAAGAGTATGACCGGGACTTGAGGAGAGAGACCTAACCAACCTCTAAATATCACCTTCAAGATTCAAGATCCTTAAGCTCAACCTATTGTAGCTTTGTTCTACCTATGAAAAATCACTTTCTATTTTCTTGTTCATAAGGGATATCATTTTGACTTACTCTGCTTGCAGCTATAATAAAAACATGGAAATGATATCAGAGATTGTCTCAACAACATTGACTAAGAACCCTTCTTCAAATAGAACTTTACACCGAGTCTTCAAAATGTTATAAGAGATGATCATATTAACAATAATCATACTGAATATCTTATCAACCGGGATTCCTATACCTATAATCCCTTCCTTCCAACTATTAGCCACTATAAAGACATATAACTTTGATCTATCTTTACACCAAATATCTTGACTAATATGATAGAACCAAAGCATGTGTAGTGTGGTCTCCTTAACAGAACAAAAAGGACAGTTACCATCCCCTAAGTTATACTTTTTTAGTCTTGCACAAGAGGTTAAGTTTCCTTAACTGTGTGCTGTGAAATTTCCTACACGCTGTGCAAAGCACTTTACCATGCAAAGGATGTTGTCACGTAGTGGATTTCGTCGCGCAGTGGATGTTGTCGCGCATAGGATTTTGTCGCGCAGAGGATGTCATCACACAGTGGATTTCATCGCGCAGTGGATTTCATCATGTAGTGGATTTCATCGTGCAGTGGGCTGTCACACAGAGAATTTTCTTGCGCACAAGGTACAGGTCGTGTTGCGCAAATGACTGGTTTAGTAATCAAATTTAAGATCACTTTATGACCAAATGGAGAGGAATTTTGAAAATCCCTGAGTTGTTTTTGTTTAGGAAAGACCAAATAAGAAAAACATCTCTCATATTTGAAAAACGTTTCATATTTTGGGAGATTCGAAGGAATCTTTGAACCCTATTTTTCAGTTTTCATGATTCCCTGTCCGACACATGTTTTTGAGACACGTATTCCGGCAAGATGGAGATAAATTTCAAGAAACCGAGAGAGTTTTTTATTTATAACAAGCTTAAATACAAAAACCCATCTTAGTTTAGAAAAATAGTTTATTAGTGATATATGATGTCATATTTAACACCTATTTTCCCAGTTTGTTGCACAATCCGTTGCGTTTTTTGTTGTAGGTTATTGTTACGTAGAAGGCTTGTTGTGCAGGGGTGACAGAGTGTCCAGCAATGCACATGATGACTTATCACAACCATATGGTCGAATTTTGATCATGATCAATGATTGTAAAGAATATTTCGGTTACGATTATGATTTGGCAAAGTTGTGTTTTCAATTTTTAGTAAATCCATTGAAGTTATTGTTCTCTTTCAAAGAAATCAGATCCATGATTCTAGGAGAGAGTAGTTCGACCCTAGCAGCCAAGGGTGACATTAGTTTTCTATATATGGGGATCATTTTCATGTAAAAGAGGTTGGTTGGTGAAATAGTGTAGACAGTGACTATTGATTGTAGTTTGTTTTGATCCGATTGAAATTTAATCCAAAAGTCCTGAAGCTTTGGTGAAAAGATTCTAACGATGGCAGTCTGATGTATTGTATTCTTTCTTTGTGTATGTGATTTCTTGATCTCTTATATTCACATATATAATTTCTGTCTAAATCGAAACGTGATTTCGAATCTAGAATTCACTGTATAGTGCTCTAAATTCGCGCCATTTAGACAAACTGTGATTCTTCTAAGTTAACTCTGAATTCATCCCCAGCAGTGCTCTGAGTTTCTTCATGTGTTTTTCTCTCGCCACACACAACGATTTTTAACTGAATAGTGTTGCTCATTTAGCCTTTATCCTATCGAGTTCAATCACTAAGTCATTTGTTTCTATCTTTTTCTTAAATCGATTCCATTGCCCATTGGTACTTTATCTCTTGCTTGTCCTACCATCCCTTTTAAAATAAAAATAAACTTGTCATATTCCATAATCTGACCTATGTGCATTTATTGATGAAATATTTGAGTTATTACCAGTCAATAGACATATGAGAGAGCCCTCTCTAATTGTATAGGTTAGAATACAATATAAAGTTGGTTCAAACAGTTACCTCGGGGCTTTCTTTGATACAGCCCAAAGAAATTACTGAGTGCTAACATTTTAGCGTCGTTGTCGAGGACAAAATTGAAAATTTTCCCAGGGAAAGAACGACATGGTTGAGTTATGAGGTCTGAGAGCAACAGACACTTAGGCACATATTGGTTGTATTTCTGCTCTAGTGACTCCACACATCAAAAAATCAGTTGAAGGTGATTCCAATGGCAGAAGAATCCAGAGCTAAAGTTTTCATGGAGACTCCAATCAAGCTTCAAATGTGATTCAAAGTCTCCACTAGAGAATGAGACCGGTTGACAGAGATATGGAAGGGAAGAATCGAAAAATCAGGTACTCGAGCTTAAGTTTAGTCCAAGAAGTACTTTTATGTTTTATCAATATCTTCTTGTCCTTTCCTCGGTTTTTCAAAAGAATATTTCTGCACTTACTGCATTCAAATGAAGCCTAGAGATCTACCCTTGTATATCCTCCATGGAAAATTGTAGGTATACCTCCTTCTTGTATAACCAATATTCACCAAAATCCTTCCTCTTAACCATATGATGTTCGCGATCATTCTTGTGAGATTAATGAAACCAAAGTTGATCTTGTACCTTATGTTTTTAATCCTACACCCTCCAAGATTCAAGAAAGATACAGTCCTCTTAAATTTCCTTCCATCCTTCATGAATTTCCTCTGAAACATTATAAGTACCTTCCTCGATTTGATGGAGAGCTTGATGTAAAGTCAGTTGAAAAACATATTCAGGTCTTTGATCATTTTATAGAACTTTTTGAGATCGAACATGATGATGTGTCTATGAGGGCCTTTTCTCAGTCCTTACAAGGAGATGCCAAAGCATGGTTTAGACATTTGCAACCTCAGTCAAATAGCTCGTGGGATGAATTGAGGGAAGCTTTCCATAGATTTTGGGGTGAGAGAAAGTCATGGGTACTACTCCTTTCAGAGTTTTATGCCATGAGAATAATGAAAGATGAAACCATCTCAAATTTCAATAGGAGGTTTGCTAGTCTTTATTATAGTATCCCTAATGAAATTCAACCCGTTGAAGTTATTGTCGCGCTCCATTATGCAACAACTTTTCATCCATATTTCTCTTTCCTTCTGATGGAAAGAAGATCTAAGTCCTTACAGCAAATGTTTAATGATGCTCAGGAGATCCAAAACAATATTCAAGAATGTAAACAGATTCGAAATGAGGAGTTGGATGCTAAAGAACATTACAGTGAATATGAAAAAGAAACAGTTGATTTGAATCTTGAGAAGAGGGTTAATAATATCATATGTCTTATTAAAGCTTTAAATGTTGATGATTTTGCAAAGGATTATATTCCACTTATTGAAAAACAAGGCGCTAATTTAGCTTTTGATCCATCTCATCATAAGCACGGGGCTGATTGTTTTATGTAATCATTTGTAGACAATCAAGAAAATGAATTTGCAAATCAGCTTGTTGAAGAGCAGGTTGATGTCCCAAGCTTTTTCTTGTTAGATGACATTGCAAATGTTGTTGATTTTCTTATATATGATTAATATTATGATGATTATGGTGTTGACTTCCTAGAACAACCAGCTGCATGTTCTCTATCAGAAAATGTTCCTTTTCAACAGTGTAATGAGAGAAAACAGCCTACATATCACAGTTACAAAGAAGAAAGTATTGAATCAGTTGAAGGAAATTATTTACCTTTATGCTTTTCTTCATTTAAATTGTTTAAAGAAAATTCTAAGATCATCACTGAAGAAAAGGAATGTGTGTTGATGCCAAATCACACTGATTCACTGGAACAAATTGACAAGAAATTCCAGCAATATTCTCATGTGTTTGATGACCCTGTTACTTGTTATGTAAAAGGTCTTTTCAGTTCAAAATTGCATCCATTGGTTGAAGATGAATATGAAAATGAGTATGTTCAACAATCCAAAGAAATTGAAAAATGTGCATAAGACAGCAGTGAAGAAAATGAAGAAGGTTTTGAATCAACTGAAAGAACCTTGCCATTGTGTTTTGCTTCTTTCAAATTACTAAAGCAAAATGTTTATAATGTTTCAAATCAGAAATCCTCCAGGCATGATGTTGAATATGAAGAAAGTAGTGGACTTGCAAATGAAAATTGTCTTCCATTATGTTTTTCTTCCTTTGAATTGTTGAAAGTAAATCATGAGATAACAGAGGAAGCAGTGAAGTCTCACTGCATTCACAGTGACATTGTTTTACATGAGAAAATTGGTATTAGTCAAGAGGACCAACAACCTTCTCATACTTTTAGTGACCCTGTTGTTGATTACATGGAAGGTTATTTCAATTCAGATTTGCAACCTGTGATCAACTACTAGCTTGGAAATAAATGTGATGGTCAATCAACATCAACGTTAGATATGGATTTCTTGCCACTAGGGGTTTCATTTCAGCCAGCATTGTCTTCTGATTCAGAAGATTGTTATGTCCAGCAGTCTCAACATATTTTTCAGCCTTTTATGGTAATTAACAGGTTGAATTACATGAAAACAAGGATGCAGTGGAAGGGGTGAAACATGATTGTTGTTTTATGTATGTTCTGGAGTCTGGACAATCCATTTGCAGTTTTGTTGGAGGTGGCAAACATCCCCAGTGTTTTTAATTTTTTGAGATTTGAATTTATAGATAAATTTTTGAATGACTTATCAGTAAATAGGCTTTGGAGCAAGCATGTGCAAACAAAGCAAAAAGTGGATAAAGTGCTTGCATGGTTGCATTGGCATTTTGATTTCACTTGATTGGCATCTTTTTCAGTAGTTAGGGTAGGTAGGAGTGAAAATAAGCTCGGTACTATGAGCATTTCTTTTAGCAATCTGCAATTTTCATTTTCAGCTTAGTTTCAGATTTTAGTTTGGAGAATATACAGTTTTGGGTTTTTAGCGGATGCAGGTTACAAGTTACAGTTGGAATGTTGAGTTTGGGAGCAGCCCAATGGATAGGCGCATGGTCTACTGTTCTTTCCTACCTCACAGGGAGGATAGAATCCCCATTGGAGCCAGCTGTTAGCACCATGATTTTCATAGCTAAGGTTAGAGGTTTATCAACAATTTGCAAAGTCATGCCTGTTAGCACCCATATTGTTTTTATGCATGGCATCATCTAACATCTCCAAGGGTCAGTTTCAAAAGGAAGCTTATCATTTATTTGTTCCATTTCCATTTGCAACTACGCATTGCACAGAGCACTTTACCATGCAAAGGATGTTGTTGCCCAGTATATTTCATCGCACAGTGGATTTCATCGCGCAGTGGATTTCGTCGCGCAGTGGATTTCGTCGCACAGTGGATTTCGTCCCGCAGTCGATGTTGTCGCGCATAGGATGTTGTCGTGCAGAGGATGTCATCGTGCAGTGGATTTCATCACGCAATGGGTTTTCTTGCATAGGATGCTTTCGCACAGAGGATTTTCCTATGCATAGGCTACAGGTCATACTGCGCAAATGACTAATTTAGTGGTCAACTTCAAGATCACTTTATGACAAACTGGAGAGGAATTTTGAATATCCCCAAGATTTTTTGGTTGAGGACAAACCAAATAATAAAAACCTCTCTCATATTTGAAAAACGTTTTATATTTTGGGATATTCGAAGGAATCTTTGAGCCCTATTTTTCAGTTTTCATGATTTCATGTCCGCGACATGTTTTCGTGACACGTATTCTAGCCATATGGAGATGAATTTCAAGAAACCGAGAGAGGTTTTTCTTTATAACGAGCTTAAATAGAAAAACCTCTCTCAGTTTTGAAAAATATTTTTTTATTAGTGAGCTATTATGTCATATTTAACGCCTATTTTCCTAGTTTGTTGCGCAATCCGCTGCGTTTTTTGTTGTAAGTTATTGTTGCGTAGCAGAATTGTTGTGCAGGGGTGATAGGGTGTACACAAATGCACATGATGACTTATCACAACCATATGGTCAATTTTTTATCATGATCAATGATTTTAAAGAATATTGTGGTTACGATTATGATTTGGCAAAGCCGAGTTTTCTATTTTTAGTAAATCCATTGAAGTTATTGTTCTCTTTCAAAGAAATCGGATCCATGATTCTAGGAGAGAGTAGTTCGACCCTAGAAGCCAAGGGTGACATTATTTTTCTATATATGGGGATCATTTTCATGTAAAAGAGGTTGGTTGGCGAAATAGTGTAGACAGTGACTATTGATTGTAGTTTGTTTTGATCTGATTGAAACTTAATGCAAAAGTCCTGAAGCTTTGATGAAAATATTCTAACGGTGGCAGTCTGATGTATTGTATTATTTATTTGTGTATGTGATTTATTGTGCTCTTATATTCACATCTGTAATTTTTGTCTAAATCAGAACATGATTTCGAATCTAGAATTCACTACGTAGTGCTCTAGATTCGCACCATTTAGACAAACTATGATTCTTCTAAGTTAACTCTGAATTCATCCCCAGCGGTGCTCCGAGTTGCTTCATGTGTTTTTCTCTCGCCACACACAATGATTTTTAACTGAAGACTATTGCTCATTTAGCCTTTATCCTCTCAATTTCAGTCATTGAGTCATTTGTTTCTATCGTTTTCTTAAATCGACTCCATTGCCCAATGGTACTTTCTCTCTTGCTTGTCCTACCATCCCTTTTAAAACAAAAATAAACTTGTCCTATTGCATAATCTGACCTATGTGCATTTATTGATGAAATATTTGAGTTATGACCAGTCATTAGACATACGAGAGAGCCCTCTCTGATTGTATAGGTTAGAATACAATCTAAAGTTGGTTGAAATAGTTACCTCGGGGCTTTCTTTTATACAACCCAAAGAAATTACCGAGTGCTAACATCATGTAGTCAAAGCTTGAAGTTTTTAGAAAAAATAGAACTTAAAGTTTGGTTGAGTTTCTAGCAGATAAAAAGACAATTAGTTGCAGATAGATTTTTGGAGCTAAGTATAAGTATGATGGTACCAATGAAAACTACAAATAACAATTAGTAGAAAAATACTATGTGCAAAAAGAAGGAATTGCCTATGAAGAAAATTTTGCACATATAGTTGACCAAGTCTGTCCCTTATGATCTATTTCCATAATTCATTTCCCTGTGTGGCCTTAAGAAACCACTTTGCTACCAAGGTAAGGCCATAAGTGTCCAAATGAGGAATGTTAAGTCCTCCATCTTGTGGTTTCCTAGTGCACACCAACCACTTGACCATAGGTAGACCGTTTTCCCCTTTATTCTTCACCCAAAAGAGATCTTTTAAGATAGATTTTTATTGTAGCCCTGCTGGTTGGGAAGCCAAAGAAACAAATAATATATATGCATTAAACTGAAAATCTTGTCACCCACTTGGATTTTTGTTGTTAAGGAAAGGTATTGACTATTCTAGTATTCAAGATTGACTGTAAGCCTATTAATAACCCAACTTCACATCTGATTTCGAGTCATGTCAATGTTAAATAGAATACCAATATACTTGGTGATTTCCCCCCTTTGAACCCATTTCCATTGGGAAGGAATCCACCCCGGGTGATCGTCTAATCCAATAAGTATCATAGAGGTTTTCTCATCTTGTAGTATCTCTTTACAAGCTTTACAAAAGTTGTTCATAAGCATAGTGGGAGTTGATTAAATATTACTGGGGAAGGCCAGTAACTTTACCTTGGTAAACTATCTTTTATAATAGATAACCCAAGGCATCATATGTGAGAACATATAAATCAAGGGCTATAGGGTATCCCTACGTCATTGATCTGCTAAGAGGAATAAGATAAGTAAGGGATCTATTAACACACACAATAACCAAATCATTGGAAAAGAGAATATTGACATAATATATGAACTTTGACCCAAAGCCTAGCCACTCAGGCATGTGGAGAATGAATTTCCACTCCAACTTGTCATAAGCCTTGTAATAGTCCAACTTTAGACACATTCATTTGAAACCTCTCTCTTTGGCCAGAAAAAAAATCCAAACATTCAACGATGGAAATAACTCACAAAATTCTCTTCCCGATAGTATTTCAAATACAAAAATTTTCCACCATATAAAGATAAATCTAGATCTTGATGTAAACACTGGAAACTTCCAGTTTGATGATATGACAGATAATTTTTTCAAGCATGATCGATTTGGAAGACCAATTTTGTCTAATGAATATGAGCCTGGAAATCGGAAACCTAATCATGATCTCCTTGCTAACAAATATAACCATAAGGTATCATAGTTATATAATCAACCTTGTCCTAAATATGATAAATACTCTTAGGTAATTACTCTTGGTAGTCCAAAAGAAGTTTTGGACTCTTATGCCATTGGTCATTGTGATTTTTTTTATGATGATCCCTTAGGAACCTACCATATGGATGACATTTGCTTCCCAAAAGAAAGTGAGAAGATGCCTAAAGTTCCCAATGATGGATCTAATCAACTTTGGGTTTCCCCCAAAGATAGTTTGCTAAAGACTGGTTCACACTTCTCATTAGCTAATTCAATACATTTTCATACCTTTTTATACAAGAAACATGTTAAGGAAAGTGTTTTTTAGCTTAAGATTGTTTTGATGGAAGCTCTAATTTTTGCAACCCTGTCATAACCCAAAAACTAACTCCCTTTGACCTAAGTTGTCCTCTAGTTTATGATGGTTATCTTGAGTCTTGCACTAAAGAGAGGATATGCTCTAACCATGTTATTCTAATTGAGATAGATATCCATACTACTTAGCTTCCATCTTGTACCAAAGGAGAAAAATTGTATCATTGAAGCACTTTTTGGGTTTTCATGATCAACATGCAAGGATATTTAGGATGGATGGACAGTACATGCTCCATGATCTGGAACAATACCTAGAAAAAAGGAGGCATAGTGCAAAAACACTATTTATGGATTTTTTTCTCAGTTCATTTGGCCTTATTCTAGGAGGACCCCTAGCAGTAGATGCATGAACTAACACTTCATCAATCCCTACAGGAAGCCAAGGTTTCTTTCACTCAATATAAATGGACTTGTATCTACCATTAC
>SNQJ01S0009092.1:334588-345375 GCA_010110895.2 Picea sitchensis | reverse complement strand
GTGAGATGCAGTCTGGTCTCATGTGTCACCAGAGAACCAATTAATTCATCTGTTGAAAAACTTGATAGATCCTTGGATTCAAGGATTGCTGTTACAACCATTTTGAATTTCTTTGGTAAACTTCTGAGGATTTTCTCAACAATTCGTTGATCAGTGATGGTTTCACCAGTCAGTCTGATCTGGTTTACGATGCCCATGACTCTGGTCATGAACTGATCCACATTTTCGGACTCTGTCATCCTTAGAGTCTCGAATTGCGTCCTCAAGGTCTGCATTTTAGCTGTTTTGACCCTATCATTTCCTTGGTAGGAAGATTTAAGGATGTCCCAGGCCTGTTTTGAAGTACCAGCGCGTGTGATTTTTGAAAAAATCGAGTCATCCACAAAATTTTGAATCCAAAATTTAGCTTTATTTTCTCTGTTTCTTTGCATTGCCTGAGCAATTTTCTGTTGATTAGTCATGGTGGACAGGTCTGCTGGATCTGGTTCCACATATCCATGATCCACTAGATCCCAGCACTCTTGTGCTTGCAAGAAGGATCTCATCCGAAGAGACCATAACTCATAGTTCTTTCCAAGAAGAATCAGACCCTGAGTTGGTCCTAAATTGCTAGACGTCGCCATCTTTTAAAGAATTCAGCAAAACAAGAAAAAAAAAATTCTTACTTACCTGTCTCTTGCGTGTAATTTGCAGTGGTTTCGGAACTCCGTTAGACGAGACCTTTGAACTCTCCAACTTCTGATTGCTGAAACGTTGATTGATGATTGCCGAAGAGAGCTTATCGGCCTTGAATTGACCCTTAGTTTCCGATCAATGAGACCACGCGCCTTGATGTTAAAGCGCTACGGGATTTTCCGGTTCTTTGTCTTTCAAATTTCCGAAATGAGAAATATGCTGGAAAGGCCCTTCTCGAAAGCCTTTTCGGGATTTCGTGAATTGAGACTTCGTGATGCGAAGTGGCCCGATCCTTTGTTTGCAGGATCCCCGATATGCCAAGTTCTGATATCCTCCTCTCGTGCTTTCAGGACTTCAAATGCCGAAATGCCGAAATTTTCCTTTGGACAATTTAACGGTCCAGATCTTCCTGCGATCTGACGGTCCAGATCCCTTCGGGATTTCGGGATTCTGGGTTTCGCGACTTCGCGAACCCTGTTAGCGAGCTCTTCTGACTCCTCGATTCCCCGATCTCCGATTTACCGAAATTCCGAATTGGCTTTAAGGATCAATGATCCTCATTGATTTGAGATCAACGACTCAGATTATTTCATACATTTGCGTATCGGTATTTCACGACTCTTGAGTTCACGTTTTCGGGTTTCAAGACTTCCTGTTTCCCGATGTCGAGAACCTCTAGCTTCTCGATCGCCCGATCTCCGAAATGCCGATGGCCCTTTCCTTTCGGGACTTTCCCCAAAGGCCTAGCTTGTTGCCACGCGTCCTCGAAATATGGACGGTCCTCGTCGTTTCGCGATTTTGCGACTTGCGACTCCAAATCCTATGACTACTTGAAACCTCAGTAGCCGAGATGTCGACGGTTTCCTCGATCTCCGCCACGTGTCCGAGCGAATGGACGACTGTGATCTTTTCGGGATTTTTGGACTTTCTCTGTGGAGTGTCGTGACTTTTCGTCAACAAGACCTCCGATATCCCGAACTCTGAAGTGTTGAAATGATGGCACTTGGATCTGCTGCCACCTGTCCTTTGAGATGGATGACTCACAATCCTCTCGGGATTTCACGATTTTTGATGTCGGGATTTCACGTATCGGGGTTTTGGAGAGAAGTCTCCTTCGCTCGTCCAACTCCCGATCCTCGATTTTGCGATGGGATAAGATCGACGACTCACGATCTTTCACGATCCAACGGTCCATAATGACTCGTGATTTCATGATTCGCGAATTCTCACGGCAGTCTTCTGACCTTTACACCTTGCGAGTTAGCGAAATAT
Organism: Picea sitchensis; assembly: GCA_010110895.2. Classification (NCBI taxonomy): domain Eukaryota; kingdom Viridiplantae; phylum Streptophyta; class Pinopsida; order Pinales; family Pinaceae; genus Picea; species Picea sitchensis. The sequence goes on along the minus strand of SNQJ01S0009092.1, from coordinate 343,428 downwards.
CGAGATCTCGCCACGTGTCTCTTGATGGACGGTCCAGATGATTTCGGGGTTTCGCGACTTCACAAGTCGAAATTTCTCTTGTGCACTCCAGAGGACTAAACCTCGTGCACTTTCTCGCTGATCCAACGACTGTCGGTCCTCTTCACAAGATCTAATGGCTGAAATTCTTTCGCCTTTTCCGTGCTCTCCTCGTCCCTTCTAAATTGGATTTCCGCCTCAGATCTTTTCGAAGGACGGATCTTACTGCTGCGCCGACTATTCTTTGCTCCTCTGACGCAATCTTTGCTATGTTTGAAGGAATTTTCTCCTGCGGAAGAAAAAATCGTGAATCTTTCAAAGATTTGAAAGAATTTCACGAGTTCTTTGTTCTCTACTGCAATCTTTGACAGATTTGAGTGATTTCCGAGATGCTTTAAACGCTTCTTCTTTCTGAAACTATCTTTCACGAATTTGACCAAATGCTTTGAATTCTTCAAGAGTTCCCGCCTCCTGCAGCTCTTCTTCGTGAATCTTTGATGATTCTTGAAAATTGATCAAGAATCTTTACTGTTTCTTCCTTCTTAGTCTCCGCTTCCTTCTCGTGTTTCTGCTCCTTGAAACTTTCAAGCGTAGTATGCTCTGTGGCCTCGCGTGAGCTTCTTACACTGATCTTTTGAGCGTATGACGGTCTGCTTCCTCGTGGAAGTTTCCTGCGAGGATCTTTCGAGAGTATGATGGACAACTCTCCAAGCCTTGTGAAAAGTCTGTGTCGAATTCTCTCAAGATCCGTGTAAGCTCTGCGCTATTTGAGGATCATGTTGCTCTCCAGCCTGTGTGAAGAGGCTTACTAGTGTAGCTCTGATACCATGATAAATTATGAAGCAAGAAATGCAGAGAGAAAGAATAGAACAGAAAACAGTATATTAGAATATAAGAAGAAGAGTACAAAACGAGTACATGAAGAAGTTCTAAAGTAGTAAGTATTATGCAAAGGGAAATAACTGAGCTAAATAGGCTCAAGAAAAACAAGAATAGAAAGTACAGCTAGCCAGGACAGCTGGCAGTGTACAGTCATCCTGTTGAGGTTACATATTTAACAAAAAATCCTTAAACCCTAAACCCTGGAAGTTATTTCTCTCCTCCAAGTAGTTTGCCTTTTGCACCCTTGAAATCGATTATAGTGGTCAACAAAGAGCCAACACTGCAACCCAACGCTAAGATGCAACCTGTTCCTCAATCTGCACTACAAATCTAGCAGTATCCATCCTTAACTACTAGCATTGTTGTTCTTCCTGACCAGATATTGTTACTAAGGAGCTATCATTGGATATAATATAATTGGGTGGTGCACAATAGAAAAGAAAAGATAGAGAAATAACTACCTTCATAGATAACTGGGAAAAGTAGCTATTATGAGAGAAGAAATTACAGATCCATAAGAAAGGAGGTGCTTATCATTAAAGGAAATGAATCCTTATCCTCTCAAAATTTGATGTCATAACAACACATTTTTAGCTGATTAGTTTTTTGTAACTGTTTGGTTTGGTTTCATAACAATGTATGGTTTGGCCAAGTTTGACAACTTTGTCACAATAAATACAAGTTTTGTTTGCTACTTTCTTGCCAAAACTATTGTTACTAGAATTTTAATACTTTCCTTGCCAAAGCTATTGCTATGCCAAAGCTATTTCTACTGTAGAAGAATGACCAGGAGAGACCGATAAGCTTTACCTATGATGTAGTGATTCTGGACAACAATAGGAAACAATCTTGCACCCACCTCTGTCTCTGTTTCTGGTTGGAACAACGACTCCACTTACATGCCTATTTTGTTTATCCTCTTTATTAAACCACAAACCTTGCATCTTATTAAAAGTTGTTGTAGTGTTGACATTTTGAAGATTGATGCTGGGCCTATGTGCTCGGTTCACTTATCGATGTTTTCTATAACTTTTGACCCTCTCCTAATCAACCCACATTATTAAAAATTTCTAATCATAAAACTTTTAATGTGATATATTTAACCATGTCCGTTAAAAATATTTAACCAACTTTTAATGTGATATATTTTAAGTCTCCTAATCAATCCACACTCATAAAATTTCTAAACATAAAACTGTTTAGAACCAGAAAACTGTCAATATGAAATTTGATGGCATTCCGTCCGTTGGTGAACCAGAAAACTGTCAATATGAAATATTTATGTCCGTTGGTGAATCTATATTCAATGGAAGGGTTGAATCAACACGTGTTTCGTTGTTGCAATGATTATACGGCATTTCCAGAAACATTAACAAGTATATGACCAAGGGCATTCACATCTAATTATTGCATATTTTATATATTTTATTTTGTTGGTGTTTATACACATTTCTTACTTATTGCAGATAAATGCAATTCTGAAGCTAATACAACCTATTAAATGTAATGATAAGGATATCAGTAATACTTGTTATGTTGTGTATTTATAAGTTTCTGTATTTTTAATGCAATGATTTTTATAAATTTTATTACTGCTAATTTATAATAGCAGATGTAATTTGGTTTTATTATTCTTATAGGATTATTATTCTTATTGTCAAAATTTGGTTTTACTATTCTTATAGGATTACTGTTCTTATTGTCAAAATTACAGAGTCATTCAAATTATTTCTATATAATTTATTACAATTGATTTCTATATATTTCATTATTGCTAAGTAATTTGGTTTTATCATAATTTTAAGTTATTATTATTATTTTCATTTCTAAATCTATATTATAATTTTAAGTTATTATTATTTTTATTTTCAAATCTTATTTTCAGAAATATTATTCTTATTTTCAAATCTATCTTTCAAGATTATTATTCTTATTTCTAAACATGAACTTATTTCCAAACAGGGACTAAGCTGCCATGCAACATTTGTTTGACTTATGATATTCTTTTTTTTAATAAAAATGATGGAACTGTTTTTTTTTCAAATACATTATCTACTGGGTTTTGTTATGCAAACAATTTGTTAATTACAAATTTTTTTCATTCACAATGTTTTTCTTCTCCATCAAATTTTCAACATTTTTAATGATATCAATTATTTTAGTCTCTCCATCATATTTTCAACATTCTTAATGATATCAATTATCTTAATCTCTTTTTAAAAATGTTTATATTTTCATAGCACTTTTTCATGTTGTCTCAAATCTTCACATAAATATGTTTTCTCTCTGACTTAAAGTGGCTTTAACACAATGTTAAATAATTAAAAAAACTACACCACATATATTTTCTCTCTGACTTAGAGTGGCTTTGACATCATGTTAAATAATTAAAAAAACAACTCACCACACAGTAAGAGAAATCACAACAAAGAAAAATAAGAAACAATCACAACAAAGAAAAATAAGCTATACATATTTTCTTTTATTATTCTCACATACACAATAAAACACACACATGTACATACACAATAAAACACACATACATGGACATACACACTTCACACTCACATGCAAGCACATGCCCCCCAACACATACATGCACACTCACCTATGCATGTGCACACAATATCTTAAGATAACTCAAATATTTAGCCTCTAGCCTTTCATGAATTAGAAAGGCTCATATCTTTACAAATACATTTAAATAAAACAATGTCAAATTATTATCTAAATAAAATGATGTCAAGCGATTTTGTTGAGGCTTCAACAACTCTTAAAATTTTGCAAAAAATTAGGGGCCCACCTTTTTTGGAAATTGTTGTCTTCTCTTGTATTTGATTTTGTTTCTATTGATTTGAAGGTATGATTTGTTTTTTCTTACTTTTGTTTGTTTGTTTCGTTTTGCGTTGATTATTTTGGTTTGTTTTTCATGAGAGGATGACTTGGTTATGTGTTGTTTTTGAAATGAAATCATTAGTGTGATTACATACATTTTTTTAATAGAAGTAAAGAATCATTAAATGCATAATGATTATAGTTTTGGTAATAAGATAGTTGCATCATGAAAGTAAGTTGTTTCGTCACATTTTTATCACATGAATAATGGTTGCGCCTGTTGTAACTTTATTAAAATTCTTTAATTTTATCAATAAATTTAGTAGCATTAATTACTAATAATTAGGTGATTTTTAATAAATAGGATAAATCTAAACTACATTTAAATTTATTATGCTTTAATTTTTTATTAATATATTGAGTTAGTTCTTTAAATTATCTTAAAAGTTTTGAAGAACATTAATAAAACTTTATAGTGTATCCTGTCATTATATTCTAATAAAGTTTTTTTTAATAAATGCAGATTTGATTGAACACAAATAAATATAAATTAATGGTCCTTATTGAATTTCACCCCCTTAAAGTATACCAAGTTTGAATCACCATACATCGAGCCACTGGGAGTCGACTCGGCCGAATTTGGCTTCCTATTGATTCCGATCCGGTTTTTAACCTGCCACTGGGACACCGGTCTAACCAGACACCAGTTCATCGAGAAGTTCTAGTCACCAGAAAGTTCATAGTACCAGGCACAGGGTCAATGATCCAAATTTTATGAGCAGAACGAAATGAATACAGATTATTAACAGGTGCTTAACAAAAAATAACAAAGATATAGTCAAATTGGTTTTCTATTCAATAAGGAAATAAACTGAAACTGTAAAATGGAGCGGAAACAAGCTTGCTGGAATGGTGGCGAATTATCTCTGAGAAGAGATGTGACAGTTGCGCTCATTTGCAAGAAGATGATTACAATGAGGCTTTGAAGGTATTTTTACAATAAACAAGAATGCCAAAAACCTATACATCCAAAAACCTAGACATCCAAAAACCTAACTCTAGGAGATGAAGCACCAAAAGTCATGTGGGCCCCGTCTGGGTAAGTTAGTACATCAACTTCCCGAGGTCATAACTTTTGCATACGATCTCTGTTTTAGGTGTATGATAGCCCGTTGGAAAGGTATCGTTGAGGAGATTCATTCTGGGGGCTCAATAACACCTTTGGCTATCATTGAAAAGATATATCCCAAAAAACCTTCATTTAGGCCCTCAAAATGGCCTCGGAAGTTAAAACTGCTAAAAATAGTAAATTGCCAAAATTGTCAGAAAATTGTTTTGAGCCAGTTGGAAGAGGTGGATGGTTATCGATATCCACCTGGATCAATCCTCCTCCTTATTAAGCAATGGTCTCCATTGCGTTGAGTTCCCCCATCAGATGAGGAAATTTCTGCTGAATTTGGCCCCGGGTGAGCCACTTGCCTTGGTGCAAGAGCTGCCCTGCTTTGACGACTCAATAAAGATGGATACTTTGTTGTTGAGTGCCCTTGATCTGTGTGTCCACAATATTATTGCGGGATGCCTGTTGTATACAGTTGGGGTTGAGCTCTGTTGGTGTTAGCTTCTCTGCTACGTCTGAAGTGTCCAATAATGGTGGGAAATCAGGGCGAAGGAGACCCACTTTGAACACTGGGTTCAGGCCAAGGAAAGGAGAAATGTTGAGCTCAAAATAATTATCCCCCACGGACTTGGTGATGGTGTATGACCCATAACGGAGTGGGCGAAGCTTCCAATGGGGTCCCGTAAGGCATTCTTTCTGCAAGTACAACCAAACTTTATCGCCCACCTGAAACTTATGTGGCACCCGATGTTGATCATGGTGCTACTTGTACTTGTCATTGGACTTCTGTAGGATATCCTAAACTTGTTGGCGGATGTGCTCGATCCGCTCAATGAACCGGGTGGCCACCCACCTCTTCCAACTGGCTCAGTCAATCAACCACCAGGCTATCTGGACACTACCGAATCAGATTTAGAATCCAATGGAGATTTGGGATCACTGGGTCAACCAACCATAGGGTTAATAAGACTAGTCTTGATTTAAAGGGTTAAAGTTGGCCCAGTTGAATTGGAACCTGCGATCAAAAGTAAACTATACTCATCGATTGCGCAAAGTTCCATAATATCCCTATTCACACACAAATGATGTGGAAACTCTTTTTCAATATAAACTCATTGAAAACAAATTTCACGATGAATGTGGGATAAATACTTAACCTTGCAAATCGATGGTCAATATTTATTTGAAGTTCATTCTACGGTTCTTAAGTTTTACTTTTGTATAGAGATAAATTCAGGTTTCCAATGGACAATTTAGAAAACACGAATTCGACAAGTAGAATAATGTTGATGGTTTAGTGATTCATGTCATTGGTTACAAGATGTTGTGACAAATTTATTTTATGGAGCAAAAAAGGATGAAGCTATTCAACCTCGATTTCAACTAAATCCACCATATTAGATAGAAAGTTCCATTGCACTAGATATCCTATTTAATTTTGAAATATTAGTTTTTCAGATGTTGGTTATCCTGTTGTTGTATTTGAGATGCCTTCTTAGAAGAAATTGTGGATCAGGGATTCATTTTAGGATTTGATTTATAAAAATAGCAAGGTAGAAGGCTATAAGAAGAACAATTTTGGAATAGATAAGAGAGGGCATTGCAGGAGGATAAACCAAGATAAAGGAGCTCACGTTATCATGAGATGTTCTTTTGAAACTACAGTCATAGGTGAAAAATCATCTGGAAGAGAACGACTTGTGCACTTTTTTCAAGATGCTCATCGAAGGATTGGAGACCTCATAAGGAAGGACTAGTATAAGGAGTTGGGATTTTGTACTATTATCATGTCTATTTCAGATGCTAGTGTTTTCTTCAGCTAGAGGATCCAATATTTGATTTTGTATAATGTTATCTGAATTAAATGAATGATTCAAAAGCTATTGATTAGTGAAAATATATTCTAAGTAATAGTGTTTGGATTGTTCTAGCACTTTTCCATGAATATGTTATATTATTCATTTATGAGAAGTGAAACTATTTTCATTTCTTGAATTGGATCATCATATTTATTTTCATTAATTATATTTGGATGTTGAAATTTTAATGCAATCTTCTATACGTTACATTATGTGTTGTGTTTAATAATTGATGAAAAAATTAACTATTTCTTATTTATGGTGATTTATCTTCCCCTCAACATCTAACATTTTATGTGCGTCTACTCCCAATTGGGATATTATGAACTACTTCTTTATCCCAATTGGGATAGTTAGATTTATATTAGGAAGTAGATATACATATATTAGTTAGTCTTATTTTTGTCTAATAGATTATAGTGCTTTTAGGTTTAGGGAAGCATTAATGAAAGTCTCATTTAAAGGAGAAATTCATTTAGTGGCAATCGAGCCTACATACCAGTGGGCATTGCTAACGTAAATGAGTATAGGTCTATTTTGAGACCTTGACTGGGTGATGTTCCCCTGTTGTAGGAGGAATTTTTCCTCTTGTCAAAAATTTGTGTTAGATGGAGGGCTAGAATGACGAGCTAAACCTGTGGAGCTATTCATTTTAACATTTTTTATTTTTAATGGATCCTTCCCAAACTCCTATTTAGAGATGTGTTTCTGGATGAGTATCATGTATCACTCCATTAAACACAATTAAAATCTTGTCGAAAACTTAGTTTGATGGTGAGAGTGAAACTACTGCAACTGAACATGATTTTCATTTTATTCAAAATTGTATTTCTCGTAATATTTCTTAGGAAGGTGTCATGTGAATATTATTAACTTTGACTTTCAAAGGACGAGTTAAGAATTGGTTTGAAACATTATCGATCCTATCTATTGATACATAGGAAAATGTTATAGATGAAGTTCTATTTTCTTTTAAGAATTTTGATTATGATAAATTATGTGAGGAATTGAATGATCTTAGGATGAAACCAAATGAATCATTAGAAGAATTTTCTACAAGGTTTATACATCTTTGTTATAGCTTTCCTTTAAATGATATGCCTTCTATTAGTGAATGGTTTCAACATCTTATTTCTCTTTCTCATGAACAAGATCAACTAATCATTAATAAATATGAATCATGTATTGATTCTCATTTACATGTTGATTTAGATTTACATGAAAATCCTGAGAATTTGGACGTTGTAGCTGAAAAACATTGTTTGACAACTTTATTCACTTTGATAGATGTGGATCAAGAGGAACATGATATTTTAGAAGAAGTACACATGAAGAAAGTCGCCACATTCTAGAAAATACTACAACTACCTCAAAATTGAAAGAGATTGGATATAAAATTTGTGTTCATAATTGTAACACCCTGTTTCCCCCAGATTGTAAATATAACTGAACTGGCCAAAGACTATGGCAAAACTCATAAGTATGAATATGTGATGTAAATGAAAGTTTGAATTTATAGCAGAATTGCTGAGAGGGGATGTGCAGAAAAGAGACCATGATGGTGGTGGAGGGCACCTTGAAAGAGGGGCGTTAACTTCCACCAAGAATTAAAACACCGTATTTGGACTCCACTGGCCCGGAGAACCAAAAGCGGCTCGCTAGCCCTGAATTTAATGCCTTGCAGGCCGGTAGGTTGATGGCTTGATGAGGGATGGGGAGGTGCACTGCCTATCCGTAGGGCCATCATGACTGACCAGCGCAAGGGTAATTGTGCCACACGCAACCTCACGAGAGGATAAGGCGTATGGATGGAACGATTGACGGGGCGGACGCGAGGGGAACTCTGGCAGCTCTATGCAGAGTGAGTGATCGCAGAGAGGAGGGAATTGCAACCTTCGCTCCTGGACACGGGCAGACGGAGAGATGCAGGTCTCAAGACATCGTGGTCTCAGCTCGGGGGTGGCTAGTGGTAAATCCAGTAGGAGTCACTACGCCTACGGTTGGGTGGAAACGAGCACCCCTCTCAGCAGTTGCTTTCATCGCTGAACTTATTTCTGACAAGTGTTTTGCTTATATTGTATCTTGAATTTATATGCTGTCACATGTATTCATAAACTTGTGGATTGGTA
>SNQJ01S0009092.1:295958-307024 GCA_010110895.2 Picea sitchensis | reverse complement strand
TTTCCATAGTTTCTCTTTATGTCCCTCAATTCACCCACAAAGTGAATTAATAGTCATTTTAGGCTAAAATGACCAAATTTCACTTTTGACTTAAATCTCCTAAGTCAAAGTGAAATTAGACATAAAGTACATGGTACATAGTAAAAAATATTTCCTACTTGTGTTTATAGGCTCATCAACACAAGGGGACCACTTTCCAAGGCACCCAAATCTCAATAGTTGTTGTTGTGGGTGACGTTGTTGTTGATGTTGTGGTCCTCCGCAGGGAGTCCTCTGTAGAGTCGGTCGTCATGGTGTCGTGAAAGTGGATCCTCTTGACGTATTTTGATACCATGAAGTATGTATGGCTAGTGTTTGATCATGTTGCACACCTATCATCGTCTATCTAGTCGGTCTTGTAGGAGTCCTACCCTGACCTCTACTAGTCAGCTCTTCCTCTACTATGAGGGCCTTCTAGACTGATTTGTGCAACATATGTGGCATTAGGATCCTCACCTTCGCACAGATGTTGAATTTAAGGCCAAACACAAACTTGCTTACCTTTAGCTTCTCCATGTTCATATGTGGAGCATACCTAAGCAGCTCCATGAATCGAGCCTCATACTTTGGCACCGTACGACCACCCTATCATAAGGCATTGAACTCATTGAGCTAGTGCTCGATGAATTCCTATGATAAATACCTCTCCCAGAACCGTTCCTCGAGCAGTTCCCATGACACGTCTTTGACGACAATGTTCAGTTGAGGTAGGAGCATCTTCCACCATATAATAGCGTTCCTCTTCAGTTGAAAGACCACCATGTGGACTTTCATGTTGGAGGTGTAGTCGCGAAGTGAGAAGGACATCGCCATGTTCTCCAACCAAGCCTCAGTGACTGAGTCGTCTGTGGAACCCATGAACTCATGAAACTTAACCTTATCGATTTCTCTGTGAATTCTACCACTGCCAGCTGGAGTACGTTGTTGACCCTTATTAGGTACAGGTGCCCTGGACTCATATCTATCTAGTCGATTAACCAAGGTATCTGATATCCTATGAAAGGACCTCATCAAACCAACCACATCCCCTACAACAATCTGCTTCTGTCCAATGACTTGTTCTTCTCCTTGGGGGTTTGAACCCTCTGGTGTGGATGCTACTGGAGGCATCACGCCTCTTCCCCTAGAACCACGTCATCTACCTCCAGGACATCCTCTAACCATGATTACCTGCATGGACAAATGTCAATCTTAATTAGCGATAAGTTATTAATCAAGTGTTTGATATAGTGGAAGGCGTAATGATCCCAAGTCGCGGGTTTGAACTCGCTCTGATACCATATGTAACGACCCCTGCATTACGACAACGAATAACGATGTACAAAGGTAAATAATTTTTTTTCTTTAAATCATTAGGAAATAAACGTCAACACATAATTCATAGCAATGCATGATCAACACGACAACATAATTAATAATGACACAAGGCCAACACATTAACATAAATAACAGTGACACACGTTCAACACATAAACATAAATAGCAACGCAGTTCAACACATCACAATCAACTGAAGCAAATTATAAATAATGATCAACCAGACATTGAATATTAAAATGACTACCCACCCAACCTATCCTGCATGGTTAGGACCTCCATGACACATAAGCAACTCTCAAGCCCAGGATTCATCTGATTGATTTTGACCATTTAAGGTCTTAGGGTTGGAAACTATTCTGAGAAACAAGGAGGTGTCTAAGTCCCACTAATCCCATTAAGCCGAAATCAACTAGATCAATCAATCGATCTTAAACATCAGTTATTCATGGTGAAAGAGTAATCTAATCACTTAATTAAACATACATCAACATTATTTCAATACGCGCAAATATATAATCACTTAATAAATCATAGATCAACATTATTTCAATGGCGCAACGACATCTAATAACTTAATCATTTATACATCATCATTATTCCATAGCACAATCAATCTAATTACTTAATCATTTATACATCAACATTTAGTCCATATCCCAATGAAATCTAATAACTTAATCATTTATTCATCATCATTATTCCATAGCGCAAGGAAATCTAATTACTTAATCATCAACATATTCCATGGCACAAAGGTAATCATCGATTTTATTTTCATTGCGCAAGGGTAATAAAATCGAATAACTCATCATACTTCCTATTAATTTCATGGAACAAAGAAATCCATTCTTTTAACACTCATACATCAAATTAAATTCATGGCGCGAAAAATTCTATTACAAACATACATTAGTTAAAGAACGTGAATAGCCATCTATGAAACATTCCATCAAGATTCCATTCTACACTAACATGTATCAATTTAGTTGACACAACTAGCCATCATCAAGAGTCCATCTACAATAACATAAATTAATAGTCAACGCAATTACCATCTAGTGTTAACAATCAAGGAATGACCTATGGAGAAGTTTTTCTCAGCAAGAGAAGGTTTACCATGTATAGAAACAAGTCCTACACCACCCATCTTGATGGTTTCTTTATTAATTTAATTCTTTCATCCTTCTAAAAGGATTGACAATTAGGAGCTAACCACTGAAAAATTTAAACCTTTCATAAATCCATAGCATCCTTAACTAGGCCATAGATATTATAATCCATTGCTAAATAAATTTTAATTTTTAAAAATAATTAAAAGAAGGACCCAACCCTCCTTACATGAAAATAAACTCAAGGCTTATTCCTCTCATATCCAAATGACAAGGGATCGACAACCTATTGGAACCAACTAAAAGGAAATCCCACACCCCCTTCATAACTATATACAACTACACGAAGCTGGATTAAAAGATTTAGTAATATCGTTGAGAATTTTTTTAATAAGACGCAGAGGACCATCTAGGTAAGATCACAAGGCGAATCACAACGCAGGGAAATTTTTTTAATATAAAAACACAGAGAATTTAAGAGTGATCTCGTAAGGATATTTCACAACATTGGGCAAATTTGTATATATATAAAAAAGGCGCAGAGGATTCGAGAGTGATATCGCAAAGATATTTCACAAACACTGGGTGAATTTGTACATAAAAAAACTCAGAGGATTCAAGAGTGATCTTGCAAGGATATTTTACAAATGATGGGCATATTTGTATATACAAAAACACAGAGGATTCAAGAGTGATCTTGCAAGGATATTTCACAAACGCTGGGTGAATTTGTATATACAAAAATGAAGAGGATTCAAGAGTAATATCGAAATGATATTTCACAAATGTTGGGTTAATTTGTACATAATAAATAACAGAGGATGCAAGGGTGATCTCGCAAGGAGATTTCACAAACGCTGGGCGGATTTGTATATACAAAAATGCAGAGGATTCAAGAGTAATCTCACAAGGAGATTTCACAAACGCTGGGCGAATTTGTACATACAAAAATGTAGGCGATTCAAGGGCGATCTGGAAAGGAGATTTCACAAATGTTGTGTGAATTTGTATATACAAAAACATAGAGGACTCAAGAGTAATCTTGCAAGTATATTTCACAAACAATGGGTGAATTTGTACATACAAAAACACATAGGATTAAAGGGGGATCTCACAAGGATATTTCACAAACACTGGGAAAATTTGTTTATACAAAACCATAGAGGTTTCAAGGGGAATATCTCTAGGAATTTTCACAATGTTGGGTATTCCAGGCGGAGTAAAAACATAGTTTAAAGAGGAGGATACACATAGTGGTATCCAAGCAATCCGAGAATTAAAGATCACAATCCAGTTTTAAAACAAAACACAAAGGTAAATAAAAGGAAAAGATGAGTGAGATCCACCCAAAACTCAGACCCACATTTTATGAGAGAGAAAGCGCAAAAACGTAAGGCAAATAAAAGAAAATGTTGGGAAAAAAAATCCGTTCAAAGCCATCAACTAGTTTTTAACATTTCCTCGGGTAATCCCAACTAGCCAGGAACCATTAGGAATCAAGATTTGGGGAAAATTAAAAGAATGGAAGGCAACTAAAGAGGCTCCAAATATTGGTTTGTATGACAGTAATATCAAGTCTCATTTCTAAAATACTCAAACACATCAAGAATAATGACATTTCGATATCAAATTTTCAATAATTGTTTAAAGAGAAATTCTAAGAACACTATATATCGAATAAAATCTTAACAAAACTGTAAATATAAATCAGTTAATAATACCATAACCAAAGACGACATAGGCGAGATTCTCCTCTGCTAAGGCGCTCCATCCGGCCTCCCACTTGCCAATTGTTGCGACTTCACCGGTACCTCCTAGCCAATTCTAGGGGTACTCTTCTTCCCCCTTATCCCCTTGAGCCGCAAAGGGGTCACACACACACACAACTAGAAATCCTCTAGCTCCCAATGTACCTCGCAAGGTAGAGCCACCACTCTCTCTCAAGATGGGTATCCAAACTCTCACAAGTCAAACCAGTAAAAAATTATGCAACATAACTTTACCCATAATCAGTGTCTTCCTTTTCCCCTTTTTCCCATTTTCTTTATAGGAGTTTCCTTAATGATACCTTGCTACTTGCACATTTAATTCACTTTTTAAATAATTAATTAAGAATTATTTCCCCCATAAAGTTGTCACCCTTTCCCTTAGTTGCACAAGTAAATCCACAATTTATTTTAATAAAAGTCAATTTCCCTCACCCTTCCTAAAAGCGCTCCTTAAATCACTCCTATTTGTCTTTTTATTCCCCTTATTTCCAATTAATGACTGACGCCTAACTAAACCTGAGTTGAGTTAAAATAGGAATCTTCTCCTAGTTAGACTAGTGTTAACTAGACTCTAGATTCCTTTCTATGCATACCCATTCCTTTAGCTTTATTCCATTCTTACCTTAAATTCCAATTTGGTAATTACTTGCACATATATGTGTTGAATCAACATTTAGATTTATTTTATTTTCCTTGATTTCTTAAATTGATTTACTTCATCCCCTCATTATTTAATTTATAAATTTAGTTTTTGGTCTTCTTACTAACTTAGACTTAGGATTAATTTAATTTTATCTGCAAAGGCTTAGACTCTTATAGGGATTATGATTAATAAATTCAATCCTTAATTAATTAATTAATGGATTGACTTGGCAGTGCTCAAGATTTTACAAGGTTAATTATTCGCAGAGGGTTTTCTAGGCCACCTAGATTCATTGACTCAATTTTAGTTACACGACGTTCCCTTCAAGACACACTCCCTGCTCCAAGGGTGCCACTCACCTTTGAATGGTTTTGGTAGTTTTCCAACCCCTAGAGTCAACACTCCATTTGGGTGACCTTGTGAGAGACTAAGAGCTTCTAAGGAATAAGGACCCTTCCTTATTGTGTGCCCATTAGAAATCTTCGTGAGTGACTGTCTCAGTCTTCCCTCACGACATCGTGGACCTCTCGAGCTAGGTAATTGTCAACCTACAATTCGATCCACAACGAGAGTTCTAGTAAGATATGACAGGGACGCTTCCACGCCTCTCCCTCAATATCTAGTCTATGTGCATGACCCCTTTACTCCTTATGTGAGTTAGATTAGAAAGAAATCGTCAGCCTACATTCATCAACTAAACAATGTCAATGATCCATATAGAACATCATAATATATAATCGATCATATATCACATATTCATAAATGAATTTCTCAAAACAACACAATTCACTCCCTGACTCAATCCAGAGTCCAAGGAGACCCATTGATGCCATCAACATCCATAATTTTTCAAGTGTCCTGCACACTCAGGGGAAACTCATCAATAACATATGTCAATACATAGACATCAAACTGCATAAATCGTAATCCATCAACATCATTGTAAGGGTCAATAAGAGAAACATATAACCAAATACTATAACTGGATCACTTGCACACAAGTGTCCTCAAAGAATAAGTCAATAACATGTGCTCGCAAGAGCGAGATGTTACATACACCCCCTCTTGTTTTAAACTTTGTCCCGAAGTTGTACAGTATATAAAATGCAGTAAATAAAGTATTTGACAAGATCTATATGTCTAAACCATCAAATAAATATGGACACTGTTGGTGCATATCATATGCATCCTCCCGAGTAACTGAGTGTGGAATATAATTGTCCCACTGGACCTTGACCTGATCGACTGTTCAATGTCATATCTTTCGAATGTGATATTCTAGAATGCGGATTGGATCCTCCGTGAGTGCACCCTCATCTGACACTTGTAAAGAGATCATGTCAATCACATGTGTAGGATCACTAACATAATTTCTCAAAACAGATATATGAAAAACATCGTGCATACGCCTCAAAGAATCAGGCAAGGTTAGTCGATAATCCATGGTTCCATTCATTTCCACAACTTCGAAAGGTCCCACAAATCTAGGAGAGAGTTTAGCACCCTTTCCAAACTTGATCGAACTCTTATGTGGTTTCACCTTCAAGAAAAATCAATCTCCAACTTCATAATTACCGTCAACGCGGTGTGCATCAACATAACTTTTCTGTTGATCTTGCACTTCTTTAATCCTTTGTCTTATCATTTTCATTTGTTCTTCCATTTCTTGGATCACTTCTGGTCCTACCAGGACCCTATCCTCAATTCAATCCCATCTCAATGGCGTTCGACACAGTTTCCCGTAAAGAAACTCAAATGGTGTGATCTTAATGGTACTTTGATAGTTGTTGTTGTATGCAAACTCTACTAGTGGCAAGAAATCTTCCCAATGATTATGTTGGTCCATTATGTACATATGCATATCTTCGAAGATTTGGTTCATTCTTTTATTCTTCTCGTCTTTCTCAGGGTGATATGTTCTAGTAAAGTTCAGTTGCGTCCCCAAGGCCTCTTGGAAACTAGTGCACAAAATGTCCAATAAACACCGATCCTCTACCAGATATGATCCTTTTAGGCACGCCATGTAATATCAAAATCTCATTGATAAAAAATCTATCTATATCTGTCACCCGATACGTCTTACACACACGAATAAAATGCACACTCTTTGTCAGAGTGTCAACTACCATGAAAATCGAGTTGTGTCTCCTTGTCATTAGCGACAATCCAACAATAAATTCCATCGAAATGACCTCTCATTTCAATTCTGGAATGGTGTGTGGCTATAACAATCTGGTCATATGTCTATGTTCATCCTTCACTTACTGACATTATACACATCTCGCCACGTACTTAACTTTATTCTCCTTCATTCCTTTCCAGAAGAATAAGGGTTTAAGTTCTTCCCTCATCTTCATGACTCCTGGATGAGCCATCTACACTTCTCTTTGAGCTTCGCTTAAGATCAAACTTCTCAATTCATCATTAGGTGGTACGTAAATCCAATTATTATACCTCATCAGTTCGTCATTGTCCAATTTATAACCTTCAAACCTTGGAAACATCATGGTGTCTTGTCCGATATTGTCCTTAACTTCTTTGTATCAGTCATAGTCGATTTGTATAGGTAGAATATTTTCTCTAAGATTCATTTGAAGAGGTATCACCGAAAATATGTGTGGTCAACAACTCAACGCATCTGCCACTTTGTTCACTATTCCTTTTATGTAAATAATTTGAAAATCATATTCTCTAAACAATTTTGACCATCGCCTTTATCGCGTGTTCAAGTCACTTTGTGTAAAAAAGTGTTGCAATCCACAGTGATCTTTTTTATTTTGAATTTCCGTTGAATCAAATAGTGTCTACACACTCTTAAGGCATACACAATGACCAATAACTCCAAATCATGTGTTGCATAGTTCTCTTCATGCTTTCTTAATTTCCTTGAGATGTAAGCGATCACTTGACCGTCTTGCATCAAGACTCCGCCTAAGCCTTCCTTGGATGTTGTCGGTGCATACCAATAATTCCTTGTCCATGTTGGAGAATTTCAGTATTGATGTTTTTGTCAACAACTCCTTGAGCCTTAGAAATAATTCCATGCATTTCTCGGTCCATACAAACTTCTTGTTTTTCTTCTACAATTCCATGATTGGATTTTCTATCTTCAAAAATCCTTCGACGAACCATCGATAATATCCTACTAATCCCATACATCTATGTACTTCTAGTACATTCGTCGGTGCAAGCCATTCCATAATAGCTTCTACCCTCACTGGATCCACAGCCATGCCTTCGCTGGAGATAACATTCCCTAAGTAATGAATCCTCGATTAATAAAAAGAGCATTTCAACAGTTTCCTGTATAATTTGTTTTCTAGTAAACATTGTAGTACCAAGCGCAAATCTTCTTCATGTTCTTCTATCGTCCGAGAATATATAAATATTTCATCAATGAATACTTGAACAAACTTGTCCAAGTATTCATGGAACACCCCATTCATCAAGCTCATGAATACCCCTGGGGCATTTGTCACTCCAAACGGTAAAACGATAAACTCGTAGTGTCTGAACCTCGTCTTGAATGAGGTCTTAGGAATATATTTCTCCTTAATTTGCAACTGGTGATAACTTGATCTCAATTTGATCTTGGAAAACACCATCGTGCCTTTCATTTGATCAAAAAAATTATCTATTATTGGCAACGGATACTAGATCTTGATCATAGCATTGTTCAATTGACGGTAGTCAATATAGAGTCTCCACTACCCATCCTTCTTTCTTATGAAAATAACAGGCACACCCCAAGGTGACACACTTGGACGTTTAAGTCCTAGGTCCAAAAAACCCTTCAGTTACATCTTAAACTCCTGTAACTCAGGTGTCGACATCTGATAAGGCATTCTTGCTATCGTTTCAGTTCTAGGTTTCAATTTGATTGTAAACTCCAACTCTCGTTTGGGTGGAAAACCTGGTAACTCTTTTGGAAAGACATCAACAAACTCTCATACTACTAGATGATTTTCTAATCCTTCTTCCATGCCCTTGTCGTTCAGCACTAATATTTCATATAGCTTTCATCCTTTGTGCGTTCTATAGTTGTAAGGAAGAAATGAACCTAAGGGACACTCCGTGGTTTCTTCCTACAATCACTCTTCTATGCCCCTCATCATTGGTCAAACTCAACCTTTTCATCTTACAATTGAGTATCACATCATGTGAATCCAACCAGTCCATACCGATCACGATGTCATAAGATCCTAATATCGTGACATATAGGTTGAACGTCATTACAAAATCTCCCATGTTAATGTCACAACCCATAACTCTTCCTCCAACCTTTTGTTTCACTCCCGATGCCATTTCTACATATCTAAACTCGTCCTGTTTGAATACCTTTACCTTAATTCTCTTCAGCACTGCACTAGAAATAAATCTCTTTGTAGCACTAGGATCTATCAAAATACTAAAATTTTGGTCAGTGACGATACCTAATGTCTCGAGCACAATGAACTGGTGCTCGGCCCAACGGTTATTCACCAGTGCATGAATCCTGTGGGCCTTGCCCAAATCACCAACTGTAGTGTGTATGACTGACCTGGATGCTCTGTCCCTCTCAACCGGATAATCTCGTTGGTAATATGGCTCTCCACATTTCCAACATCCACTCTTCGACCCAGTACTCTTGGACCCCGAAGTAGAAGTTGTTCCCCTATTAGCCTAAAATTCTGGTTTGTTCTGTTGAATTGGACTAAACTTTTGCTACGGCGGAAAACATTGTTGTTGATGCTATGGTCCTCTGTAGGGAGTCCTCTGCTAAGGATTCAATCATCATGGTTTCGTGAACGTGGTTCCTCTCGACGTATCTCGATACCATGAAGTATGTCTGGCTGGTGTTTGATGCTACTACGCACCTGTCGTTGTCTGTCTAGTTGGTCTTACAAGAGTCCTGCCCTGACCCATGTTGGTCATCTCTTCCTCTGCTATGAGGGCCTTCTAGACTGTGTCATGCAATGTCTGTGGCATTAGTATCCTCACCTTTGCACAGATGTTGATGTTAAGGCCAAACAAAAACTTTTTGACCTTTATCTTCTCCATGTTCAGATGTGGAGCATACCTAAGCAGCTCCATGAATCAAGTCTCATACTCCAGCACCGTACGACCACCCTGTCGCAAGGTGTTGAACTCATGGAGTTGGCACTCGATGAATTCCTCTGATAAATACCTCTCTCGGAACTGTTCCTCGAATAGTTCCCATGAAATGTCTTTGACGACCATGCTAAATTGAGGTAGGGTAGTCTTCCACCATAGAAAAGTGCTCCCCTTCAGTCAAAATACCCCCATACATAATTTCATGTTGGAGGTGTAGTCGTGAAGTGAGAAGCACATCACCATGTCCTCCAACCAAGCCTCGACGGCTGATTCGTCTGTGGCACCCATGAACTCGGGAAACTTAACCTTCTCGAGTTCTTTGTGAATTCTACCACTGCCAGATGGAGTGTGTTGTGGACCCTCATTGGGTATAGGAGCCACGACCTCTTCTCTATCTAGTCAGTTAACCAAGGCCTCTAACATCCTCTAAAAGGACCTCATCAAACCAACCACATCCCCCACAACAATTTTCTCCTGTCCAATGACTCATTCTTCTCCTTGGGGGTTTGACCCCTCTGGTGTGGATTCTACTAGAGGCGTCGTGCCTCTACCCCTAGTACCACGTCTTCTACCTCCATGACATCCTCTAACCATGATTACCTGCATTGGAAAATTTCAATCTTAATTAGTGATAAGTTATTAATCAAGTGTTTAATACAATGGAAGGCATAATGATCCCAATTTGTGGGATTGAACCCGCTCTAATACCATATGTAACGACCCCTCTATTATGACAACGAATAGCAATGTACAAAGGTAATTTTTTTTTTCTTTAAAGCATTAGGAAATAAATGCCAACACATAATCCATAGCAACACATGATCAACATGAAAACATAATTAATAATGACACAAAGCCAACACATTAACATAAATAAAAATGACACACGTTCAACGCATAAACATAAATAGAGAGGAAGCTTAGCACATCAAAATCAACTGAATAAAATTATAAATAATGATCAATGAGAGACTGAATATTAAAAGGACTACCCGCTCAACCTATCCTGCATGGTTAGGACCTCCAGGACACATAAGCAACGCTCAATCCCAGGATTCATCCGATTGATTTTGACCATTTAAGGTCTCAGGG
>SNQJ01S0009092.1:237878-282970 GCA_010110895.2 Picea sitchensis | reverse complement strand
TGATTCTCTGTCGAGGTTAAGGTGCTCAGAGGTGGCTTCGGCCTATGGTTGGGTGACAATAGTGATATTGTCTATGGTAAAATGAGCACATACATCATATTCTAACAAGAAATTTATTTGAATGCTTGGAATATATCCTATTTCCTTCATGGTGAATATTCCTGTGAGTTCTTAAGGATTTCTTATGGAAGTGGGTTTTAACCTCTAAATCTAAGATTGAAAATGCAATTGAGAGATCAATCTTGAGCCAAAGAAACTAGATGTCGTATAAATGTATGACACATGATATTAATCAATCAATGGATGTTTTATGACACAACATGATGATTATGAATTATTTTTTAATATCTTGGTTTCCAATAGATTTGTTGTGCATAGTCACGATTACAATATTCTTTATCTTAATTTATGTGACATCTATAAAATAAAGCATGTACGTTGTAGTTTCAGTTTAAACATTAGAAAATATTGATATCAATTCTTTGGAAGCACTGGTAAAAGTTAAAACACACCTAAAATATATTTTTAACAATAATCCTATTAACATTAGTAGCTATGAAATGAAATATTTAAGGTGTAATTGTTGGTATATATCCCATACTTTGAGATATCAATGAAAAATTTCTTATCAATAACTCAAATTTCTTTTCCACCAAGATTGTATCCTAGAAGGGAAATTAGGCTCATTCCATATACTATCCTTTATTTTAGCCTTCCAAGGAATGCTAGATTTTTTTTTGTTCTATTCAGTGACTGAAACAACTGTAGACACTTCAAACTATGGAAAATGATAATATTAACTATATTTAAACCACTAAGATCTAATATAGGATATGTTATTTCCATTAAAGAAATCCAAAAGGACAAGCTATTTTAATATCATGGGATCAATTTTCTTTCTCCGATGAAATCCACAAAGTCATGGAATCAATATTGTTGCTCCAACAAATCTTGAAGACTTGTTTTCCTCTAAGATAACATCTTCTAGAGTAGCGGTCCTTGAACCTTCCATATTTTCTTAGATGATTCCCCAAATAGAAGCTCATAGGATCTCCCATGCATATATCCAGATTCAAAGCTAGATTCTACCTCCCATAAATTCACAGGAATTTTCTTAGCCAATTACATAGATGCAACAAGCTGCAATAGAAACTCATGGCCTTGGTCATTCTTTGATGAAATCACCTTTCCAATATTCCTCATATGGGTTGGGATCCCTTAGAATGTCACCTCATTGTGTTGATGTGGAACATTGTTATAGCGGGAAAACCCCTCTACGAACTACACCAGGGTTCTAAAGTGCAGACAGAGATAACCGTCTAAAGTCTCCTACTTTTAACAACTATCCCGTCATTACCCCATAATCATACATAAAAGACAAAGTAGGGATCTGGTGGGCATACCTTAAACTCTGAGTCCGGTGTCGATCCCTTTGCGCTTAGTTGTTTCTCGACTGCAGATCTCCTCCCAAGGCCAATATGCATTCACCAAAAGACAAACAAGAAACTGCAAGCACGCGTTCTATATATGGACTAGTGGGTTAGACATCACAACAAAGAATATAAACAAATCATAAATATTTAAGACATCATTTGGCGGGATGGAAAAAGTATTTCTTTATATTAATCTAACAAAGGTCGTTTACAATATATGATCGGCAACTGCTCCTCAAACTCGGTCCTGGGCTCCTCTTCACCATGCACCAACTGCTTCCACATCTTCTTCTCCTCCTCAATTCTCTCTAGGGAAATGGTAAGGTTTTGCAATAGAGGAAGAAGGAATTCTAGCTCGAACTCACAATGTGGTTGCAAAATATTGGGGCAAAGGGGAAATACTCAAATGGGCAGATTTTCTATGCTCTCGTGCTTCTTCTTTGGAATGGACCCCAACACCTTCTTTTATAGGCCAAAAGAGATAGTAACTGGCTATGGGCGGTCCACTAGTTAGGTAACGGCCCGAAAACCCGTATTCCTTTGCAATTTTCATTTTTCTCACTTTTTGTGAGTGTACGTGGGTTGTAGTGGTGCAACAAGCATGTGTACACGGGAAATAGTGGTGTAGGGCRTGTACACCTTCAAAAMAATGGTTTTTTAGAAGAGTTGTTCAGTGATGGCTTGGCAAAGATAGCAAGTAAGATGGCCTGATGCCAGGTATGCATGTTTGGTGCAATTTAGGGTTATAACAAACATCATAATCCATGTGGGTTTTTTTCATCATTAGCTATGGTTGCAACCTTAAATCAAGATTGTTTCTTTTTCCCAGAGAGAAAAATAGAGCCACGATTCTTTTAACTTGGGAGCTCATGTGACTCCCAATTCATGGTCTGATTATGGTTCTCCAACTGGTAAAGTTGACTAGGGAGTTCAAGGGGAAAAGTTGAGAAAATTAAGAAAGTTGATCACGTTTGGCCCTCACAATTATTAATAATTGAATTTGTCTTGGGTTCAAACACTGGTAAAGAAACTACACCAGATGGTAAATATGGAGGAAATATATGTTGTTCTGGATAAACACGACTCAAGGGGAAAATATAAAATGTTGACCATTCAGTTTTGGGTGCTTGGATTGAACATATGCAACTTGATCAGATTGTAGCTTGAGATTACAATTATTTATTTGGAGTTGTAGTAGGGTGGGATGGGCTCACTTAAAATTTGATTTTTTATTTTTTACTATTTTTGCTATAAAATTACCCATTTTAGTTTAGAAAATAGTCTAGCTTTCTACCTTTTATTCGAATTACACTAGCATGAAATTTGGGAGGGAAGTGTGGAAAAAACAAATAGGGAAATTTGAACACACAAAATGGAATTCCTAGTAGCAGGTTGACAAATTGAATATCTCTTAGGCGGTAGAACATAGAATTCTTATTATTTTGTCGACATGGAAATTAAAGATGCTATTTTTTTTACTTATTATTAACAACTATATCTATTTTCTTTCAAAGAACTGAACAAAGAAATGTTGTTTATCGGTTCCTCTGCACAATGCCTTGGAAGAAACCCAAGATGTGGCATCTTGTATAACTTTTAATTTATCAAACGTGAAATCCATAATAGTTTTTAGAGAGTAACCTATGAGGTTGTAATTGAAAAAAATGATGATGTTGATTGTTTATTGTTATTTTTATGTACATAAACTATCAAATAAATTTTGAAGTTGACAATTTTGGGGTACCATTTTTGTAGATTGAAGAAAATGGTTGTTAGTCCTCACATGCTTAAAGGATGAAAATCCATTGTCTTTCATGTAGCTTCACTTTATTCACTGGGTGGAAAGGAATTTTGAAACACTCCAATTTATGCATACTTTTGTTTTGAACTGCATTGTTAGTCTCTTGTGACATCCTTACAACTATTATACTATAAAGAGATTGCCTAAAACCATAAGTGGCCTTTGATAATGTACCATTGTATTACCTTTTATTGTTTGGATATTTTACTTATTGAAAGTGTATTTATTTCATAATTTTGTTAGAGCCTAGGGAGCTCCTTCCTTGTTGCCTTTCTCTTTGGCTAGTAGAATCTTTTCTTTTCCTATAAACATGTTTTAATGCATGGTTAGATTAAAATTTCCATGTTGATATCATTGCATCATATATTGAATATATAAGAAATATGGATTTTTATTAAACTTATTTTTACTATCATTTTCAAAGACATGATTAGGTTACTATGATTGGAGACTTTTTTCTTAACTCTAAGGAAATCAATGAAATCCCTTTTACCTAATGTTTTAAATGGTGCTAGATCAATGGAAGAGCACCTTCCTTAGAAGAACAACGTTGGTGTTTCAATTCCTCCATGCCCTAACATAAATCAACATAAGATATTATAGTTTATTTTAAAACAATGATTTTTTTGTTAAGTAATCTTAGTGGTAAGCCATTTATTGTTATACATTGTTTTATATAGTGTCTCTAAAGGGAGAAAAGTCATATATTCTTTGGAGAGACAAAAATATTTGCATAGATTTGTAAATTTTGGTATTTTAATCTAGCATACAAAGTCATGTATTGACTTTTATTTTCCTATATGCAATAATATCAATTTATATATGTAATATGTAATTTTTGAAATAAAATCATATGTAAATAAAGTTGAATTTCTTAAAAAACATAGAATTGATTAATAATTAGTTCTAAGTGTCCAGACTATTTAGGCTCATTGAAGACGTGTCATAGATGAATGTCTTTGAACTTTTTAAACAATAATACATAACTTTTTATAAATTCATATTTATTTTTTGTAAGTAAGAAAGTATTATATTACCTGTTATGAAACTTCACATTAAAAAATACACTCTGCTCACGTATGGGTTTTAATGAAAGGAAACCAACCCAGATCAACCATCGATCAGTATTGAAACTGCCCCCAAGGTTCAAAAAACAATTCAGTAGATGATTAGGGGGATACAGTCATTAAGAGCCAGTTTTAGCATCAAAATATAAACCCTACTAAGAGCCAGAATATAAAAACTAAAACCAACACATTTCTAGGAACAAAAACCGCTATTAAACATTAGGTGAAATTTATTCATCTCTAAATTCTTATTTTTAAATCAATTGAAATCATACCATATAATCCAACAAGGCACAAAGTTCTTTATTGACTTCTATTAATATGAGTGCATAAATGTGATGTATAATTTTTGAAATAAAACTCCATATAAACAACAATACATTTCTTCCAAAAAAAAACTTACAATTTCCTAATAATGAATGCTAAGTGGACTATAATGAGATATGAGTCATGGATGAATGACTTAGAAATTTTTAAATTATAAGGCAATTGATTTCTCTATTCATAATTTTTTATATACATAAACCAATTATTTGTAATTGCAATTATGTCATATAAACCAATTTAAAGACAATGAATTATATTTTCCTATATTATGCATTAATATGAGTGTATAAATGTGATGCAATTTTTGAAATAAAACTTCATGTAAATAAAAATGTGTTTCTTAAAAAAATAGAATTAATTGATAATGAGATTAAGAGGACTATTTTTTATTGGAAATGGTTCATATTTTGTTAATTCTTACACCTTATTTCTTATTAAAATAATAATAATAATAATCTATTTTTAAGGTCACGACCAAGCCAACACATCAAATTGGCCTAGCGATCTGGATTTGAACCTGTGACCTCTTAAGAGGAAACACATGTTCTTAACCATTAGGCCCACTCAGGTTGTATACATACCCTAACAAGACACAAAACTATTTATTGGATTTTATTTAGTTATATGCATTAATCCATGTATAGATGTGACATGCATTCTTGAAATAAAACCCCATGTAAATAAAGATACATTTCTTACAAAAATAATTACAATTAATTAATAATGGTTCCTAAGTGAGCTATTCAAACTCATGGGAGATGAGTCATAAATGAATGACTTTGAATACATGATTAAATTTGAAAATTGATATCTTAATTTTGATCATTTATTTGTATTTAGATTAAACATTAATAATTAATAATCAAAGAAAATGGGGACATATATAATGTTCAACTAAAAATCTTGAAAAATGTGTTTCAACATCTATCTTTTATGCATTTAAAATTCTTATCATTTTCTCCTTCTTTTGGTCAAAGTAATGCTCAACCATGGTTGGTTGGCAGTATTACATTGGGTCAATGGTTTTGTAGAATTGAAAATGAGGAGATATCTATACTCATTTTTTTAGTACTACTCTTTGAAGACCCTTGTTTCCACTACTGACATTGGTTCTCAGAGGCCACTCCTTGTAATAGAATTTTTTCAAATTTATTAAAATATGTGTTATGATGATTAATTGATTTATCGTACCTTAAAAAAGGTAAGATATTACTTAGATTTCCTTAGAATTTTATTCACGTGCTCAAAAAGCATTAGGAGAAGCATTCAAGATCACCATAGTTTTGATGACTTGGGAGGTTAGGAAGGTATGTATTGTGACATATATTTTAAAATTGTGATCTCAGAAAGTGTTTTTATCTTCAACCCTCTTAGTGTCACAAAGATGATAGATTCTTTCATCCCATGGTGTTTTGAGAATTGTCCAATGCCTAGTTTAGCATAGTGTTTTGGGAATTGTCAAATGTCTAATTTTACTATGCATCTGGTGGGAGTTGGTTAGTATTTTAGAAATGCTGATTTTCTTCTTTGCACTAGTCAAAATTGAAAGATACTTTTGATATTCTAGATTAGGGTTGACCACCTCCTTGTATTATCTTAATTTTCTTTTATCCTCTAATTATTTAAAAATTAATGTGATGTTTAAAAATGAATATTCAACTATCACTCTCTTACAAAAAAACAATAACTTTCAAAACTAAAAATAATTAAATAATCACAAAAGTTTAAAAAACAAATAATAAAGGAAAAATTAAATAAAAGAATAAAAGATAATCATATTTTCAATACCAACCTAACTATTTTTAAAATAAAAGCTCACGTCCATCAACTAATACTATAAATAACATCAATATCAAAATTTCAAAAAATATCAAAAAAAACATTTTAATTAGGTGCCACTGCAATATACGGTGAAGGTTTTTCAATAAATGTATATAGATAAAAATCAATATTTAGAAGATACAATTTCTTCAACAAAGGATAAAAAAAATATTTTGACCTCTTGAATCAAGATAATACACCGGAATTAAGAATAGTCACATGATAAAAGAACAATGTCACTAAAAATAGATTTAAAACCTATAAATATATTTATACCTTTAATTTTTCCATCTCCGTCATTGTTGTTATAATATTTCCTCCTATAATATTTTGTTTGCAATCACAATCAGTTCTTTCTTTCAGTCCATGTTAATTAGTATTTATAACTAGATAGATTTTATCACTCTTGTGAAAGAAAGATTAATTATAAAAAAAGAAAGGATCATGGACATGAAGAATCATGTGTTGTAATTTTATTTTTAATATTTTTAATATTTTTTTTTTATGTAAAAGTATACCTAGGTCATTCACATTAATAGCACATTCACATTAATAGTGGATGGTGAATATCCATAGAATTTTTGTTTACTGTGTTCATCTTTGTGTTCTTTGCAACCATGGGATGGTCACCATTATTAAAAGCACGAAGTGAACTGCTATTTGCAATGCTCATATGTGTGTTCTCCTTAACCATGGGATGACCGCCACCATTAAAACCACTAAGTGAATTGCTTCTTGTAATGTTCATCTTGAAAGTTAAGAACATATATAATTAAAGTCACATAGATACAACTTAAAATCTAATAGAAATTCTTTCTTCTTCCATTGACTGAAAACATGTTTATATATACAACAAGGAATTTTTTAGAATTCTGCCAGAGAGCTTGTTAGGAAGGTTCTAGATGTGAATGCTTGAAATCCTTAGAAGTTTCTCCCCGGTTCACTAATAAGATTACCTAACATCCTATTAAATGCACTACATGAGTAATTACCACGTTCAACACTTCCCCTTAATTAAGACTGCTAACAATACTAACACTAACCATGAATGCCTCAATGGATTACAAAATTATTTTCATGATGGCTTGCTTGTCTAAGTCTCATCTAAGATTACAACTTTTGAGATTAACTTCCATTACATCATCCACATGTATTTCTACACAATGGGATCTTCTTCGGCTTCAACATAATCTTCCAAAAACTTCTACTTCTTTTGTTACATCAGATGCTTCGTTAATAATGCTTTATTGATGTTCCATCTCAAAATATTAGACATAGTTTCTACTACTACTTGGGGAGAATAATCTCATACAAGCCTTGAGAGATAATGCTTTTGCATCATTCTTCTTATTTCATCTACACCAATTTGAAACACAGAGGTAGACTTAGCTACAACTGAAACACACAAGCAATAGGAGCTACAACTCAAAACACCAATATGATGATGGGAGAAGAAAAAATTTAATGTCTACAACATTAATCATCTTATGGTTTTCCATGGATTACCCTCAACCAATTTACGCACTCAGTGGGGCTTTCTTCACTTTGAGCTTCGTCCTAAAACTTTTTGCTTCTTCCTCTATTGTACCTGCATAAAATGGATTACTAATCAAACATTTTCCTTCATCAAACAACTTATCATTGATGTCGATATAAAAACAATTCCATCTACCGAGATACATGGGTGCCAACTATTGTACTCGCTAGTTCTCTATGAATCCTTTTCACGTGCATGGTTCATAAACACATTAGATTCCTTTAGTCATAACCTGGTCCCAACAAATTCACACTCTCAGATTACTCTATCCCACATTCCCTTCTTAATCAAAGATCCAATTTCATTGACTCACCATCAAGCTTAAATATGAGTACACCTGCCACCCTCGTACCTACTTAGTGATCAATTCCACATATTAATGTCATATCCACTCTATGCATATACATGCTACATTATTACATGTGCTACTTCACTAATGTGCATAGGCCTCACTCAAAAAGGATTACTAAAGACTTGGGGAATGCAACTTGCCTATAGAAAAGCTTTACATTTGGGACCATAAACTTTTGGGGCGTTGCATACAACCGATAATGCACCCCCTACAACACATAAATTACTTCAACATTTTATAGTAGGTACAACAAGAATTCTTTAATAAATGCCTAAATTATAAACCCATTCTTTACTATGTGCCCAGATTGAAATAAAGAAAAACTATGACTTATCTCTCTTACAACTTACAAATTAGCTTTGGCTCTTTTTACATCGATAATTTTTTTTCTCAATTTCATTCCATTGACATTACTCACACACATCCTATGCAATGGAGAGATACAATAGGCCATTTATGTAAACTGCATTATCTCCACTCAGATTCTGTAATGGGTTAGGGTATGAGACTACTACTTCAATTCCCCTGGACTCTTATCAATTTAAGAGACAAGCTCATGAAATTCCCCAAGCCCAAGGTCATATGTACATGATCCCAATATAACCTAGGGAGCTAATATGCACCTAATATTGTAATGGCTCCTAATTATACTACTATTTATGGAATGGATACTCTATAGATTCAAGGCAAAGAAAAAACCCTTATGCATTCTCTTTTGAGCTACAATAATGCCCATTTTAATTATTTCCATTAAACCCAAAAGAGATAATGATGAAAAATCTCCTTACATAGATTTTAAAATTGGGGAAATCCAAAACCCAAAAATGGTAGTGGGTACCTCATATGTAGTTTGTTTTGAAGCCGATTATTTCAAGATTTGTTCATAGATGAATCACCATTCTGATTTTCCAACCTCTACTTCCAAGCTTCGCACCATGGCTTTGAACCCAACAAAGAAGAAAATAAACATTTCTAAAATACTAACCAACTCCCATTAGATGCATAGCAAAATTAGGCATTTGAAAATTCCCAAAACACTGTGCGAAACTGGGCATTGGACAATTCCCAAAACACCATGGGATGAAATAATCTATCTCCTTTGTGACACTAAGAGGGTTGAAGATAAAAAAACACTTTCCGAGATCACAATTTTAAAATATATGTCACAATACTAACCTTTCTAACCTCCCAAGTCATCAAAACTATGGTGATCTTGAATGCTTCTCCTAATGCTTTTTGAGCACATAAATAAAATTCTAAGAAAATATAAGTAATATCTTACCTTTTTAAAGGTACGATAAATCAATTAATCATCATAACACATATTTCAATAAATTTGAAAAAAGTCTATTACAAGGACTTTATCAACATTGAGTTTTTAGTAAATCCTTAATATATTCCATGGAGGAAGTTAGTCCCTTGAGATGCCTAGTATGGACTGAAATAAGTGAGTGGCCTTTGAGAACCAATGCCAGGAGCAAGCAGTGGAAAAAAGGGTCTTCAAAGAGTAGTACTCAAAAAATGAGTTTAGATATCTCCTCATTTTCAATTCTACAAAACCAATGACCCAATGTAATAGTGCCAACCAACCATAGAAAAATCAACCATGGTTGAGCATCACTTTGACCAAAAGAAGGAGAAAATGATAAGAATTTTAAATGCATAAGAGATAGATGTTGAAACACTTTTTTGAAGGTTTTTAGTTGAACTGTATATATGTCCCCATTTTCTTTGATTATTAATTATTATTGTTTAATCTAAATACAAATAAATGATCAAAATTAAGATATTAATTTTCAAATTTAATTATGTATTCAAAGTCATTCATTTATGACTAATCTCCCATGAGTTTGAATATCTCACTTAGGACTTATTATTAATTAATTGTAATTATTTTTGTAACAAATGTGTATTTATTTACATGGAGTTTTATTTCAAGAATACATGTCACATCTATACATGGATTAATGCATATAACTAAATAAAATCCAATAAATAGTTTTGTATCTTGTTGGCTTATATGAAATAATTTCAATTACTAATAATTGATTTAAGAATACAAATTACCAAATGTTATGGATGGGGATTTCAAATGTCGTAGGGTACAAGAGTTTAAATAATATGACCCATTTCCAATAAGAAATAGTCTTGTTAATCCCATTATCAATTAATTCTGTTTTTTTTAAGAAACACATTTTTATTTACATGAAGTTTTATTTCAAAAATTGCATCACATTTATACACTTATATTAATGCATAATATAGGAAAATATAATTCATTGTCTTTAAATTAGTTTATATGGCATGATTGCAATTACAAATAATTGGTTTATGTATATAAAAAGTTATGAATAGAGAAATCAAATTCCTTATAATTTAAAATTTTCTAATTCATTCATCCATGACTCATATCGCATTACAATCCACTTAGCATTCATTATAATCCACTTAACATTCATTATTAGGAAATTGTAAGTTATTTTTTGGAAGAAATGTATCGTTGTTTATATGGAGTTTTATTTCAAAAATTATATATCACATTTATGCACTCATATTAGTACATATAAGTCAATGGAAGTCAATAAAGAACTTTGTGCCTTGTTGGCTTATATGGTATGATTTCAATTGATTTAAGAATAAGAATTTAGGGATGAATAGGTTTCACCTAATGTTTAATAGCGATTTTTGTTCCTAGAAATGTGTTGGTTTTAGTTTTTATATTTTGGCTCTTAGTAGGGTTATATTTTGATGCTAAAACCGACTCTTAATGACTGTATGCCCCTAATCATCTACTAAATTATTTTTTGAACCTTCGGGGCAGTTTCAATATTGAACGATGGTTGAGTTGGGTTGGTTTCCTTTCATTAAAACCTAGGAGTCAACAAAGTGTATGTTTTTATGCAAAGTTTCATAGCAGGTAACATAATACTTTCTTAGTTACAAAAAAAAAAATACAAATTTATGAAAAGTTATGGATTACTGTTTAAAAAGTTCAAAGACATTTATCTATGACACATATTCAATGAGCCTAAATAGTTTGGAGACTTAGCACTAATTATCAATCAATTTTTTTTTTAAGAAATGCGACTTTATTTACATGGGATTTTATTTCAAAAATTACATATTACATATATAAATTGATATTATTGTATAGAGGAAAATAATAGTCAATAAATGACTTTGTATGCTAGATTAGAATACCAAAATTTACAAATCTATGCAAATATTTTGTCCCTCCAAAGAATATATGACTTTTCTCTCTTTAGAGACAATATATAAAACAATGTATAGAAAGAAATGGCTTACCACTAAGATTACTTAACACAAAAATCATTGTTTTAAAATAAACTATGATATCTTATGTTAATTTATGTTAGGGCATGGAAGAATTGAACCACCAATGTACTTCATGTAAGGTATGTGCTCTTCCATTGAGCTAGCACCCTTTAAAACATTAAGGGAGAGGTATTTCATTGATTTCCTTAGAGTTAAGAAAAAAGTCTCCAATCATAGTAACATAATCATGTCTTTGAAAATGATATTAAAAATAAGTTTAATAAAACTCCATAATTCTTATATATTCAAGATATCATGCAATGATCTCAACATGAAAATTTTAATCTAACCATGCATTAAAACATGTTTATAGGAAAAGAAAAGATTCTACTAGTCAAATACAAAGGCAACAAGGAAGGATCTCCCTAGGCTCTAACAAAATTATGAAATAATTACACGTTCAATAGTAAAATATCCAAACAATAAAAGGTAATACAATGGTACCTTATCAAATGCCACTTATGGTTTTAGGAAATCCATTTATAATATAATAGTTGTAAGGATGTCACAATAGACTAATATTGCAGTTCAAAACAAAGGTGTGCATAAATTAGAGTGTTTCAAAATTCCTTTCCACCCAGTGAATAATGCGAAGCTACATGGAAAACAATGGATTTCCATCCTTTAAGCGGGTGAGGACTAACAACCATCCACTTCAATCGACAAAAAATCTACCCTAAAATTGTCACTTGC
Organism: Picea sitchensis; assembly: GCA_010110895.2. Lineage (NCBI taxonomy): Eukaryota > Viridiplantae > Streptophyta > Pinopsida > Pinales > Pinaceae > Picea > Picea sitchensis. The sequence continues at coordinate 270,603 of SNQJ01S0009092.1, read as the reverse complement.
AAACTTTAGTTAATAGTTTATGTACATACAAATAACAGTAAACAATCAACATCATCATTTTTTTCAATTACAACCTCATAGGTTACTCTTTAAAAACTATTATGGATTTCATGTTTGATAAATTAAAAGTTCTACAAGATGCCACATCTTGGGTTTCTTCCAAGGCCTTGTGCAGAGGAACCAATAAACAACATTTCTTTGTTCAGCTCTTTGAAAGAAAGTAGATATAGTTTTTAATAATAAGTAAACAAAATAACATCTTTAATTTGCATGTTGACAAAATAATAAGAATTCTATGTTCTACCGCCTAAGACATATTCAGTTTGTCAACCTGCTACTAGGAATTCCATTTCGTGTGTTCAAATTTCCCTATTTTTTTTTCCACACTTCCCTCGTGAATTTCATGCTAGTGTAATTCCAATAAAATGTAGAAAAGTAGACTATTTCCTAAATTAAAATGGGGAATTTCATAACAAAAATAGTTAAAAAATAAAAATTAAATTTTAAATGAGCCCATCCCACCTTACTACAACTCCAAATAAATAATTGTAATCTCAAACTATAATCTGATCAAGTTGCATATGTTCAAGCGAGGCACCCAAAACTGAATGGTCAACGTTTTCTATTTTCCCATTGTGTGGTGTTTCTCGAGAACAACATATATTTCCTCTGTATTTACCATTTGGTTTAGTTTTTTTACCAGTGTTTGAACCCAATAAAAATGTAGTTATTAATAATTGTGAGGGCCAAACGTGGTCAACTTTCTTAATTTTCTCAATTCTTCTCCTTGAACTCCCTAGTCAACTTTACCAATTGGAGATCCCCAATCAAACCATGAATAGGGAGTCACATGAGCTCCCAAGTCACAAGAATCGTGGCTCTATTTTTCTCTTTGGGAAAAAGCAACAATCTTTATTTAAGGTTGCAACCATAGCTAATGATGACAACAACCCACATGGATTATGATGTTCCACATAAACACAATGAGGTGACATTCTACGAAGAGATCCCAACCCATATGAGGAAGACTGGAAAGGTGATTGCATCAAAGAATGACCAAGGCCTTGAGGTTCTATTGCAACTTGCTACATCTATGTAATTGGCTAAGAATTTTTTTGTTAATTTACGGGAGGTAGCATCTAGTTTTGAATCTAGATATATGCATGGGCAATCTTATGAGCTTCTATTTGGGGAATCATCTAAGAAAATATGGAAGGTTCAAGGACCACTACTCTAGGAGATGTTACCTTAGAGGAAAATAAGTCTTCAAGATTTGCTGGAGCAACAATATTGATCCCATGACTTTGTGGATTTCATTGGAGAAAGAACATTGATCCCATGATATTAAAATAGCTTGTCATTTTGGATTTCTTTAATGGAAATAACATATCCTCTATTATATCTTGGTGGTTTAAATATAGTGAATATTATCATTTTCCATAGTTTGAAGTGTCTACAGTGGTTTCATTCACTGAATAGAACAATAAAAACTCTAGCATTCCTTGGAAGGGTAAAATAAAGGCCAGTATATGGAATGAGCCTAATTTTCCTTCTAGGATACAATCTCGTTGGAATGGAAATTTAAGCTATTGATAAGGATTTTTGCATTGATCTTTCAAATTATGGGATATATACCAACAATTACACCTTAAATATTTCATTTCATAGCTACTAATGTTAATAGGATTATTGTTAAAAAAAATATTTTAGGTGTGTTTTAACTTTTACTAGTGCTTCCAAAGAATTGATATCAATATTTTCTAATAATTAAAGTGAAACTACAACGTACATGATTTATTTTATACATCTTGTGTAAATTAAGATAAATAATATCGTAATAGTGACTATGCACAACAAATCTATTGGAAACCAGGCTACAAAAAATAATTCATAAGCATCATGTGGTCTCATAAAACATCCATTGATTGATTAATATCATGTATCATGCATTTATATGACATCTAGTTTCTTTGGCTCGATATTGATCTCTCAATTGTATTTTCAATCTTAGATTTAGAGGTTACAACCCAATTCCATAAGAAATCCTCAAGAAATCAAAGGAATATTCACCATGAAGGAAAGAGGATATATTGCAAGCATTCAAATAATTTCCTCTCACAATAAAACCTAAGTATAGAAACAAAACTATCTGCTCTACAATTGCTCAAAATTCTAAGAAAATTGTGAAATGAATGCATGAACCCAAACCCCACATTGGATCTTCTTTCATTGATTTTTCATTAGGATTGACAGAGCCTTAGGCCTAGTTAAATACATCTTAGGTACATTTTGTATATTCACTTCGAAATAACACTCAACAAATCATATTCTTTGTAATTGAATAGGAGCCCCACTATTCTACCCAACTCGAAACCTTGCAACTGCATCCTTGTGTTTGTGTAGAAAGAAATCTAGTGATTGTTATCTTTCCTACCAACATAAGAACAAGTATAGATCCAATAACAACATATTTTAAATACACTTTGTATTGCATCATAGACCTTCTTATCTTGTTCCAAAGGAAATAAAAGGGCACACACAAAGGAAAAACACTAACAATGGTGATTATTAGGAAAAAGGAACACCTAGAGAAATGATTGCATCCTTGTGCTTATTGTTGTTCCTGAGTTTATACTTTAAGGTTGTAAAGTATACCATCAAGGCATCCGTAAAGGTAAAAAAGAATAACTTGAGGATAAGAATTGAAAAGGAAGGGTGAAGCATAATCAGTTTCTCAACTGTATCTGTCTAGCTTCTCATTGTTCTTGGATGCTAATATCTCTCTCAATAGCAGCCCATGAATCTTCTAATTTGGCTTGGTTAGTTGTTGTTTGTAGGATGGTATTAAATAGGTTCAAAGCAATACTGGTTTGATCTTGAAGGCCAGGTTCAATGTTGGGTTGTTTGCTATTTGGGACAGTCATGGAGAATAAGATTTTATTTAATTGTGAAAGAATTTAATCAGATGTCACTTCAATCTTTCAAGAGATGAGAATAGGAAAAATAGTTTTGAAATTCAAAACACTAACATAAATACATTTGAGGCCGTTTCCTGGATTTGCAACAATTTGAGAATTATAAAATAACAAAGAATTACTACTGAAAAATATGAGGCTTTAATCAAGAAAGAATCTCATATTGTAACAGGTAATAAAGAAGGAAAACGAGATTTCTAATGAAAACTTAAGTATTAAGGTTCAAATGATTCACAGGTCTTAAAATCATTGATAGCAATTTCAGAGGAAAAGATGTAAATAATTTGATATCCGAATCAATCTGAACTATAAAAGATGTTTATAGATATCTTCAAATTGATTATTCATTAGAAAAACATTGAATGAAAAACATAATAAAGTATAGTAAACAGGGTTAAAGAACACATGCCTACAAATTGGCAGGATTCAGAATCTCGTCTGTATCATATATTATGATGGATTGGAAAACTGTTAATACAATCGGCTCTCTACCAAAAATCAAAAGCCCTTTCTCAGTTTTTTGAAAATACATTTATACATCTTCATCAAATATTTTCTTGTTGGTGATTAACAACCTTCCTAAGATTATGGTTACATATATGAATAATGTCAACCGTTTACATTTCTTTTCTAATTTCTAATGATGAAAATATTCAAAAAAATGATTTTACGTTTGTGTTGATGAACTTCCTTTCTCCACCTCAAGATAGTGAACACACTTTCCCAAAAATTTCACAAAAACTCTGGGAGCGTCTGGTATCTCTTTTACTTCAAACATGAAGAATCTTTTCTGTAATTCAGGCAAACGATCTTCTATCATCTTCCCTGTGAACTTAATAGTTTGCAACTTTAGGTTCGGTGTCACCATCCATTTGTCGATTTCTGTGATATTGATTAATTTAATTTTTGAGATCTCTATCTTCATTTCCTCCAGCTCTTCTTTGAACCTTAGCTGGTGCTTGGCAATGTTAATCTCACCTAATAATCCAGGACAGTCATTTTTTCCGATATTCAATGAAGTCCTTTTTAAGAGATAAAAAATTCCCTGGCAATCATCATTGACATCTCTGGCTATTCTTTTATATTTGGCCATGTCTTCTTCCCACACTTTAAGTATTACGTCTCCTTTAACCTATTCTGAAATGGATAATTTCTGAATCCTTCCGACTTCTTCCTTTGTTGAGAAGGCTACTGCCTTTTGGAAAGTCGTTCTGGCCGCTTTCACTTCGCTTTCTTTCTGGAGAACATTCTCCAAGGATTTATTTGTTTCTTGAAAGTAATTCTGGACTACTTCCAGATTTAAAAACACTTTCTGTTGTTCTTCTTCTATTTTCAAATGTATTCCCAATGCTTGTGCCTTGAAAATTTCAAGTTCTACTACTTGATTAGTAATAGAACTAATTTTATCTTGTAACTATTTATTTTCTTCTTCCTGCTTTTGGACCTGTGCCTGTGTGACCTGTATTATTATGTTTTGCCTCTTCTAAGCCCGTTTTCATTTTCTGAATTTCTTGAATATCTTTTAGTCTAGCTTGTTCTAAACCCTTTTGTATTCCCCAACTGATATTTCTCCCAGTTTCTTTCAATTTGTCTTATAGCTGAGTTATTGTTTGGTCTTTTTGTTCGAGCATGGTTGTTAAACTGCCAACAAAATATATATTTGTTGATGCTATAGCACCCATTGTACTTTCTAACTCTGTAGCAAATTCTCCATCTTTAAGCTTCTTTAAATCTATAATGACCCTATGTTTTTTAATCATCCCCTCTCCTCTTGGATGGATTTCTTGTTTCAAGATTGCTCTTCTCTTTTTACTAAAAAAATAATCTGATGGAGGGATCTCATCCCTTGAAATTGGCTCTAGATCACTGACATACAGAGCTCCTTCGTGGGGGGTTCCAAAAGTTGACTGCAATGGGGTTAAGGAAGTGATGGGACTACCGAGCTCTGTTGATGTTGTTCCTCCTATATTTTGGGAACATCCTTAGGGATTTCTGGGGGTGTTTCCAGCTCTTTTCCCTTCCCTGTCTATGATTCTTTTGTTTGGGAACCCTCAGTATCCTTCATATTTCATTTGGTATTTGATTTGTCCTGTGTATTTGTTTCAAACCCTCGAGGAGACCCTTCCTTCTCTGGAGGTGTGGTCGAAACTTCACTGTGCAAACTCTTGGGTAGGCAACTTTGCCTATGGCCCTGGAACGACGCGAATCCGGTCTGTGAGTCAGGTGGCATGGCCTATACTCTGTTCAATACTTCTTCATAGGATTTAACATCCTTGAATACATCATCATAGATAGATGTTTCATGCTCATAGGCCTTTAGATTACAATGTATAAATTGCCTGCTTATTACTTGGTAGGGGTCATACTTTCTGTGCTCAATATCTACTAATTTCACTTCTTCTAATGATTCAACCTCTACCTTAGAATGACCTAGATTTAATAAAGAAAAATTCCCGATATGTACAGGGAAAGTTGGCCATGACTTCTTCTGAGCTGCTTTTAGTTCTAATCTGACGTCGCCTTTTACTATCTGATGGGCTACCTCCCTGCACACCAATCTGTCCGGTAGGAATTTAGGAAGTGCGTGAGGGGGAATGGAACAATCGTAAACCCTAATGTAGGAAAAAATATCCTCAATAAACCAATCGGAAATTGCTTTAAGATTTTGTGTGATTGCATCAGAAATGCGAGGGGGTTTGCATCCAAAAAATATTTTATGCATCAGAATTATAATAAAATGACAAACCTCATAAAATACATCCTTAGCATTTTCTTCCCAAAGGGCAAAGTGATATTTATGAATGGGTTCTGGACAAGAAATGTTCCAACTCCAATTCATTAAGGGAAAATGAGTCACATAACAGATTGCATCCATAATGTATGCTGACATGTAAAAGGTTGTTGGTTGTCCCTTTGATTTTGCTGCTTTGTAGTTTGAGATTTCCTGTGTTAGGTTATATGACAAAATATTATGCCAGTTAAAAGCATACCCCTATGAAGCTTCTTCTAAAAAGGGCACCCAATCTGCATGAAAATGGCAGGGATCTTTTCTCCCGAAAAGTCTACATAGCATAATAGCTACATATACCATGTATTCATTCAAGGATGTTGTAGCATAAATCCCATGGGTATCAGCTCTAAACTTTGTTGGACACCTCGACCATTCTCTAATCATATCAGGATATGTCCGGTATGCCTCAATGCATTCTTTCCTCTGAAACTCTGCTAAAAATTCGGCATTAAAAGTATGTTTAGGATTTGGCGAGAGTTTATACATTACTTGTATGTGTTCTAGCCTTAATGAGCCGATGATAACTCCTTGATTGTTTAAGATTCTCCTCGTCGGGATATCAACCTTTTCCAGAGCCCAACTGATCATATCATTGTATGCCACGAGCCCCGGGTGCGCAACGATCTTATGAAGCTCTGATTCAACTATGTCCCGACAATGATTCTCAGAATCAAGATGAGCATTCTTGAGTTCATATTCCAGAAATTCATAGATTTGAGTCCAAGATTTAATGGAGTCTATAGCGTGTGGTGTGGTGTCGGAGATGATATCTCCTTCTTGTGTATCTTCACTCTTCTTCGGTGCCTTTTTCAATGCCATGACTTTATGTTAAATTGAAAACCTGTCACAGAAAATGAATGAACGAGCTCAACTAAGTGTTTCTTGCACTTGATAAAATGAAAACACAGATATTTAAATGCTCACTTTGAATACATTTAAAAGTGACGGGATTGATACAGCTGGCAAGAATTCAAGGCATTTAATGCAGAAGATATATTTCTGAGATACGCATTTAATGTCCGTATTTAGGCGCCTTCGGGTTTTTAAAGAAAACTCGGGACACTTTACTTAATCGAAAAGCGAAACATGAACGAAAACTTAAAAAGAAGGATTATCATTAATCTTGTTTTTGAAAAAGGTTAATTAGTGCTAATCATAGATTAAGACTGAACACTTTTTTTTTCGGGATTTCGGAAATCATGATGTCGAGAAGTATGTCATCGATGAAATCTGATCTCCGAAATCGCGATATGTTAATTAAGATTTAAAATGTTTTAGCGAAGTAATTAATTGAGATTAAACGTTTTCGGGATTTTAGGGATCATGTTGTTGAGAAGTATATCATCGATGAAATCCAATCTCCGAAATCGCGACGGTTTTTTTTTTAAAGACAGGACTTAAACTTATCTTAATTAACTAACTAATCATGATTAAGGCCAAAATAGAGTTAGTTTGATTTAACACGAACTATGGATCGGTGTTTCGTGATTCAGGATTTCGGGAATCATCATGACAAGAGATGTGTTATCACTGAACCGTGAATCCCAACCTTTCACATTAGAGAATTAATTAATCCGTATTTTAAATAAGACTTCAACATTTCAGGAAATCGGGGATCGAGATTTCATGATTCGACTTGTATCAAAAAAATATGTTTGCAGCAAACCCCGAATCCCGAAAATTCTTAAAAATCCGTTAGTTTTAAAACTTATCATGATTAAAATAACCATAGAAAAGGCGTCCGGATTCTTATAATTCTTTTAAGATTTTTTTCCTTTTATTATCCAAATAATTAAAATCTTTGAGAAAAAGGTGTCGTGTGTTTGGGATTGATAACGAAACTCATGTTTTGTGAAAAGCCGAAACCCGAAAAAGGAAAATTTAAGCCTTAGGGATAAAAATAAATAAAAAAATTAAGAACTGTTTCAACATAGGCTCCAACTGGGGACCTCGTCTCACTGTGGGACGAGGAGAACATGCAGACTTAGTGCCATCATTGGGTTAATGGTGTCAAAGGTTTATCACTGCTGAAACTGCTAAGGAAGAGGAAAAAGAGGAAAAAAGAGATTTCATTTTAACTTCTGAAAATCTTTTCAAAGTTCTTATTTGTTTTAAACTCAGTTGCAGTCTTCTTCATAATCTTCTCCTTCTCGTCTGAAATTAAGTTAGTATTAAGATTATTAAAGTAATCTTAGAAAAATCAACAGATTTGTGACTTTCGTCTTGAATCAATCGAAACAAAACTTATATTTTTAAAAGGGGAGCTCTATCTAGACATGGGATGCAGATCCAGTTTCGAAAAAACTGGTAACTAGAGTAGAGTGGTAGATAAGTATGACAACCTTACAGATACCTTAGATATTGCTTCACTGCCAGTGGGCCTGTTCAGTACCCCAGTGAAGTTATATGTCCCTTTTTTACTGAATTTCCTTTCATTGCTTCGAGTGCTAATTATATATTTACACTCAGATATAGATTCATTGCCAGCGGGCCTGTTCAGTACCCCGATGAAGTTATCTGTTCCTTTATATTAGATGAGGGAAATCATTTAAATGAATTTCCTTTCATCGTCTTTTGGACTAGATGGGGGCAATCAAATATGAATTTCCTTTCACCATCTGTCTGATATTTAGCTTATGAATATGAAGTGGGGGCAATCAATGATACTTAATATACTAGGGGTGGTATCTGTGTAAAAATTTTCAATAGAGGTTTGTCAACCTGTTTTGATTACTCTAGACGAACCTTTTCTCAACTTTCAAAACACCTTAGTCCGCAGAGAAAAAAGGGGAAGATTAATTTCAGGGGTTTTCTTTTGAGCAATCTTAAATCCTCAGACAAACTGTTAAGAAACCTAGGAGAGTCAGAATCAACCTAATCATAACCACGTTTAGTCGGAGAATAAGAAATATGAGGACTGGTCTTACTGATTTAGAACTATTTTTTGATTTCGAAAGTTAATACGTAATCTCTCCTACCTCTATGGGAAACCCGAAAAAGCAAATGATTCAGAACTGAGGATATAAAAAGGGGACTTCAAATGATCTATAAGTCTGAAAACAGAGGTTATAAATTAAACCTAACCCTTTGGACTCTTCTCTTAAATATTTTACTTCGATTACCTCTAATCTTGTTCTAGGTGAAACCCTTAAGGCTTAGGTATTGAAAACACTTTTTATTTACCTATCAGCTTACGGGATAAGCAACGCATTTTTTGAAACAAAATTTTTGTTTTCATAAAATGGACTTTGCTGGAACTCATAACTTTGCTTTACCATTATCATTCTTCTTTTTAAAATAACAGAAAATTCTATCTATCACCTATTTTTGGCAAATTTATCTTCTGCTTTCACGTTGTTTGTTTGTTGTTTTTTCTTGTCAGGCTGTCAGCCAGAATCCTATGAAAGTACAATATAAAAAGTATCATTTTTTTTTTTAACAGTATAAAAAACTTAACTAATTTTATTTTATTTTTATTTATTTACAGAATGAAAATAGACTTTCTAAAGAAAATTATGAAAATAAAAAACAAAACGGTATATACAGTGGAAATTCTGGAAATCAATTATTCCATATAATGTTTTAAAAAACGCTCGTTGACAGGGGCGTTTAGGATTTTACCATCCAAATTTTCAAGCAGAAATGAATTTTTTCCTTCAGGAGATGCTACCTTAAATAGTTTATACCAAATGTGATCAAATTTACCATTTTTTCCTGAATCCTCCTTCCGAGAGTCCCATCTCAAAACCAAATCCCCGGGGAGAAAATTTCTGTCTTTGGCTTTACGATCGAATAACACCTTCATGTCATCCTGGTACTTCTGTAACCTTTCATCCACTACCACCCTATGCTACTGAACTTCAATCAGCTGGTTTATCCTTCTTGTGAGAGGATTTGGTTCTTCCTTCTCGTCTTGCCATAGTTTCATTACAGGAAGTGCTAGGTTTATAGGCAACACTACATCTGTTCCATATACCATTTGGAAGGGAGAAGTATCGATAGACTTTTTTGTGCCTATCCGATTTTCCCACAGAGCATATTTCAAATGCACATGCCAAGACTTTTTATTTTCGTTTAGCACTTTCTTGATTATACTGATTAAGCTCTTGTTTGAAGATTCTGCTAGACCATTTCCCTGAGGGTAGTATGTTGTGGAGTGACCAAGCACACTATTATATTTTTGGCAAAAGCTGACTATAGCCATAGACTTAAAAGCCTGTGCATTGTCTGTGACTATCTTTCTGGGACAATCGAACCTAGACAAAATATTTTCTTCTAAGAAATCTATAACCACCGAATCAGTAGCCTTTCTTGTCGGGATAGCTTCCACCCATTTGGTGAAGTAGTCTGTAGTGGTCAGGATCCATCTGTGTTGAGCACTAGAATGAGGATTAATTTCACCTATGAAATCTAGTCCCCATTGTTGAAAAGGAGCTTTTGTCTTGACTGGGACCAATGGCATCACTAGGATTTTATGTTTTCCTACAAAAAATTGGCAAGGGTTGCAAGCTCGTACCTTAGCATTGACATCTGAGAAAATTTTGGGCCAATAATAACCAGCCCTCAGGATTTTATATGTCGTAGCCCTCCAGGCGTGGTGTCCTCCACACACTCCTTCGTGAAATTGGCTTATAACCTTTTCTATTTCCAACTCGACCAGACAGACCAAGAGGAAGATAAGCAGGTCTTTCCAATATAATCATTTTTCATAAATACAGTATTTGATTGCATGCAGCTTTAGCGTTCTAACTTTGGATGGAGACAAGTCACTTGGACATTTCAATATCAGTAAGTAGGCTACTATGTCCTTGTACCAATTTGATGACGCGAATTTCTCTTCGATTCGGTTTTCAGTTATTTGGTCCTCAAGTTCATTCACGTCTACCCACTCTTCCTCCTCCTGAGAGTTGTTTATCCCAAGAGCTTTGAAATTGGATTCAACTAAAAGTTTAGCTAAGCCTTGCCCCTTTACTAATTTTGTCAGTTTAACCTCCAAGTTGAACTCTTGAATTTTGGCAATCCATCTTCCTCTTTTGCCATCACTATCTGCTTCAACAAAAATATCTTTTACGGAGCTAGTGGGTACATATGAAATCACCTTAGAATGTAAAACATAAGTTCTGAAATCTTTTAACGCTTTTACCATAGCATATGCTTGTTTTTCCATTATATTATATTTGAGTTCGGTATCTCGGAGACTTTTTCTAAAGAAGGATATCAGTTGCTCGAAACCTTCTTTGTTCTTCTGAAGGAGTACGACGGTGAGTGTGTGTTCAGAGGAAAATGAAAAAATAAGAAAATCAGATAATTGGGGCTCGCTAGTACTGGCGCCCCGCTTATAACCTTCTTGATATGGGAAAAGGATGCTTTATCTTCTGCTTTCCATTTCACTTCGTTGTTTTTCCTGAGCATATCTGTAATCAATTTCACGATTTCAACGAAGTTAGGAATAAATCTTCTCAAAAAATTTATTTTTCCTAAGAATGACTAAATTTCTTTCACATTCCTAGGAATACTTATTGTATCTATAGCTTCAACTCTTTTAGGGTCAATTCTAATTCCATCTCGAGATACGATGTGACCCAACAACTTTCCTTCTTGCATAGTGAAGTGAGACTTATTAGGATTTAAGGNTCTTCTCTTTTTACTGAAAAAATAATCTGATGGAGGGATCTCATCCCTTCAAATTGTCTCTAGATCACTGACATACAGAGCTCCTTCGTGGGGGGTTCCATAAGTTGACTGCAATTGGGTTAAGAAAGTGATGGGACTACCAAGCTCTGTTGATGTTGTTCCTCCTGTCTTTTCTGGAACATCCTTAGGGATTTCTAGGGGTGTTTCCAGCTCTTTTTCCTTCCCTGTCTCTGATTCTTTTGTATGAGAACCCTCTGTGTCTTGGGAAGGTATCTCAGTATCCTTCATCTTGCCTTTGGTATTTTCTTTGTCCTGTGTATTTATTTCAAACCCTGGGGGAGGCGCTTCCTGCTCTGGAGGTGGGGTCGAAACTTCACCCTGCAAACTCTTGGGTAGGAAACTTCACCTATGGCCCTAGAATGACGTGAATCTGGTCTATGAGTCAGGTGGCATGGCCTGTACTCTATTCAATACTTCTTCATAGGATTTAACATCCTTGAATACATCATCATAGATAGATGTTTCATGCTCATAGGCTTTTAGATTACAATGCATAAAATGCCTGCTTATTACTTGATAGGGGTCATACTTTCTATGCTCAATATCTACTAATTTCACTTCTTCTAATGATTCAGCCTCTACCTTAGAATGACCTAGATTTAATAAAGAAAATTTCCCAATATGTACAGGGAAAATTGGCCATGACTTCTTCTAAGCTACTTTTAGTTCTAATCCAACGTCGCCCTTTACTATCTGATGGGATACCTCCCTGCACACCAATCTGTCCGGTAGGAATTTAGGGAGTGCATGAGGGGGAATGGAACAACTGTAAACCCTAATGTAGGAAAAATTCTCCTCAATAAACCAGTCGGCGATTGCTTTAAGATTTTCTGTGATTGTATCATAAATGTGAGGGGGTTCGCATCCAAAAAATATTTTATGCATCGGAATTATAATAAAATGACAAACTTCATAAAATGCATCCTTAGCATTTTCTTCCCAAAGGGAAGAGTTATATTTATGAATGGGTTCTGGACAGGAAATGTTCCAACTCCAATTCATTAAGGGAAAAGGAGTCACATAACAGATTGCATCCATAATGTATGCTGACATGTAAAAGGCTATTGGTTGTCCCTTTGATTTTTCTTCTTTGTAGTTTGAGATTTCCTGTGTTAGGTTATCTGACAAAATCTTATGCCAGTTAAAAGCATACCCTTCTGAAGCTTCTTCTAAAAAGGGTACCCAATCTGCATGAAAATGACAGGGATCGTTTCTCCCGAAACGTCTACATAGCATAATGGCTACATATACCATGTATTCATTCAAGGATGTTGTAGCATAAATCCCATGGGTATCATCTCTAAACTTTGATGGACACCTCGACCATTCTCTAATCATATCAGGATATGTCCAGTCTGCCTCAATGCATTCCTTCCTCTGAAACTCTGCTAAAAATTCGACATTAAAAGTATGTTTAGGATTTGGCGAGAGTTTATACATTACTTGTATGTGTTCTAGCCTGAATGAACCGACGATAACTCCTTGATCGTTTAATATGTTCCTCGTCGGGATATCGACCTTTTCCAGGGCCCAACTGATCATATCATTATATGCCATAAGCCGTGGGCGCGCAACGATCTTATGAAGCTTTGATTCAGCTATGTCCCGACAATGATTCTCAGAATTAGGATGAGCATTCTTGAGTTCATATTCCAGAAATTTAGAGATTTGAGTCCAAGATTTAATGGAGTCTATAGTGTGTGGTGTGGTGTCGGAGATGATATCTCCTTCCTGTGTATCTTCACTCTTCTTCGGTGCCTTTTTCGATGGCATGACTTTACGTTAAATTGAAAACCTGTCACAGAAAATGAATGAACGAGCTTAGCTAAGTATTTCTTACGCTTGATGAAATGAAAACATGGACATTTAAATGCTCACTTTGAATACATTTAAAAGTGACGGGATTGACACAGCTGACAAGAATTCAAGGCATTTAATGCAGAAGATATATTTCTGAGATACGCATTTAATGTCTGTATTTTGGCGCCTTTGGATTTTTAAAGAAAACTCGGGACACTTCACTTAATCGGAAAGCGAAACATGAACGAAAACTTAACAAGAATGATTATCATTAATCTTGTTTTGGAAAAAGGTTAATTAGTGCTAATCATAGATTAAGACTGAAAACTTTGTTTTTCGGGATTTCAGAGATCATGTTGTCGAGAACTATGTCATCGATGAAATCCGATCTCCGAAATCGTGAAATCGCGATGTGTTAATTAAGACTTAAAACGTTTTAGCGAAGTAATTAATTGAGATTAAGTGTTTTCGGGATTTCGGGGATCATGTTGTCAAGAAGTATGTCATCGATGAAATCCGATTTCCGAAATCGCGACGTTTTTTTTAAAGACAGGACTTAAACTCATCTTAATTAACTAACTAATCATGATTAAGGCCAAAACAGAGTTAGTTTGATTTAACACGAACTATGTATCGGGGTTTCGTGATTCAGGATTTCGGGAATCATGATGACAGGAGATGTGTTATCACTGAACCGCGAATCCCGAAATGCGACATGATTATCTTAACCCTTAACCTTTCACATTAGAGAATTAATTAATCTGTGTTTTAACTAAGACTTCAATGTTTTGGGAAATCGGGGATCGGGATTTCGCGATTCGATTTTTATCGAAAAAATATGTTTTCAGCAAACCCCGAATCCCGAAAATTCTTTAAGCTTAACCTTAAATCCGTTAGTTTTAAAACCTATCATGATTAAAATAATTTCATAGAAAAGGCATCGGGATTCTTATAATTCTTTTAAGTTTTTTTGCCTTTTATTATCCAAATAATTAAATTCTTTGAGAAAAAGGTGTCGTGTGTTTGGGATTGATAATGAAACTCATGTTTTGTGAAAAGCCGAAACCCGAAAAAGGAAAATTTTAGGCCTTAGGGATAAGAAAAATTTAAGAATTGTTTCAACAGGTGCAATAACTTTCAAATATCTGACTTCAAATATCATTTTTCTCCACTTTAGATTAATGATCGCTTGATTATAAAATTCTCATTCAAGTACCATTAGTGTTGGATATGGTTTAATATCTTCCATGATCTCAATACCTTCAAAGTATGTTATATTGTGCACCCCATCTATGTTCACATGTACTCCTGTTAATCGACCAATCGATATTATCTTGTGCTGATTTGCGGGCCTTAACTGAACAAGGGACCAAACCAGCTTAGGTTTTCCCATTATCTCCCAGGTCTGCTTTGGAAATACATTCACATTAGACCCCAAGTTCAAGATGACATTATCTACATCATATTCCCCAATTTGCGCATTGAATATGAATTCTTCGTTGGTTCTCTTTCTGCCCGGTGCCTAATTCACCACCCTCTATGCAATGGGAGTTTCCCTTCCTTTCATGCAATGATCAATCATTTCATATAGTGCATTCATCGTAGTTTCATCTTTCATAATATCTACGCAACTTCTCAAGAATTCTCTTAGAGTGCTTACCTTCCCAGTTGGCCTCTCTGGCATAGCATGATCTCTGACATGAGGTGCAGATGATGTTGATGCTCCCCAATCTTGTCCAAATACCTCTTTTCATGCCCTATGATATGTCTCCTTTTCTTGTTGAGGATCTAACATTGGCATAGGCCCTGCTAACTTCCTTACCCATTCCTCAGCACGATTTCCTCCATTCGTCACATCAACCCATGTTCTAGCTCCTCCACACGTAACAATTGTTATTCTAGGTCCTTCATTATGTTTTTCAGCTGATATCTTCTATACATTTTGATTTGGATTATGTTTATGATTTCCTCTTGCGTTCCATTTTGCAACTAGCTGAGGACACTCTTATGTCACATGGTTCAATGCTCTATAGTATGTGCACATTGTACATAGATTCGTGTAGTCGTGGGCTAAGTTTCCCAGTTGGATACAGTTGTAACATATTATCGGTCCTCTTCCTCCTCTACCATAATTTCCTCTACCTCTACCAAAATTTCCTTTGTTCCCTGGATTAAATCTCCTCTTATTGTTATATTGTGTACCACCTCCTTGTGTCGCAACATTCTCCTTTTGAATCATGTACATATTTGTAGTGTGCTCCATCATCAAATCAAATGCACGACAATCCTTCTCTTCATGTTCGACTGACTTGCAAAAATTGAAAAATAAGTTCCTTGGTGTACTCTAATACACTCAGTTGGATGATGTCCACATTTCTTACATATATCGCAATACCCCCCTCCTGGTAATGGATTTGGTGCTCCAGTTTCCAGATACTGCACGAATGTTGGGCATTCATCCTTATGATGACCTTCAGTCCTACACTTGGTACACCAGAATTGTTCTTGTTTCTCCTTCCCTTTTGTAAGTTTTGTTAGTTGAATCCTCAAAGCAGCCAACTGTGTTTGAACTTGTGACATCCCTCCACTGTCTCCTACAGGGGATGATTCCAATTTCATTGCAATTTCCAGAGCCTCGGTTTTCGATGAAACCTTTTGTTGAATCAACGTCCTACGAATGTGTGGTAGAAGTCATGCAATAATCCATTCTTGATGTTTCTGATCAAGGATCTGGAACGTCAGTCTACCCATCAGATCCTTAAAATGTTGGTCATAATCTCAAACTAATTCAGTCTGCACCTATTTATTTTCTTTCAGCTATGTAATATACTATGACTCATACTTTGGCTTCTTAAACTCTTTTAACAATGCTTGTCTTATCTCTGCCAAAGTCCTGGCATGTTCAATAGGTGTGGTACTCTGCATCTTCATGTACCAGACTAACGCACGGCCTCCAAATGTTGTTTCCAACTACGCAATTTTCATGGCCTCGTCCTGGACATTCTTTGCGGCCCAAACTGTCTCGCAGACAAATAGATGTTGTTTTGGGTCCTCTGACCCAACTCCCTAGAACTCAGGTAGTCTGAGGGCATTTTCGGCCCCCTTCCATGTTGCTTTGTGTAGTCCCTCCTCTTGGTGATGTCGGTTGACTCTGACTCTGCACATTGCTTCCACTACTTTGATTGCTACTACTCTGCCCTCCCTTGCTAACTATAAGTGCTTTTAATAAGTCTTCAATTGTTATTTCTAATTGTAGTGACACACATGGGGTTGTGTATTCGACACAGGATCCGATCTAGGTAGGAATTAATGACTCTTCTATTATCGGACTGGACTGGAACTCCTCTTTCTCTCGTCTTATGTGTGGTGTCTCCACGATTTGGACTATTGTGCAAGGTCCTCTCCACTCTGGCTCATTGTGCGGCTCTCCTTTCTCAGCCTTGGCTCTCCTTTCTCAGCCCCAGTATTTTTCCTCTTGTACCTTCTTCCACTACGCAGTACTCCAAACTCATATTCTTCCTCTGATACACCTTCTTCAGTTCTCTGCATCCTCAATCCCTCCCTTCTTTCTTCATCGCTTCTTTCATTCTCTCATGTTCTTAGAGAAACCTCTTGTCATCCCCCGGTTCCCCTATGTGCGTGTAGCCCCTTAGCATTCGGACTCCATTGTCATCACGCACTTGTCACACAACATCATCTTTATCCATGTACCCAATGATTTCATGAACCTTCCCCGCTGAACTTTGAAGAAGTCCCTTTCTGCAACAATGTACGAATGGGTACAATCTACTACAAATTATGTAATATATCCTCCTAATATACTATCTAGCCAGAAATCAACTACGCAAGAAGTTTGATTACTTACAGAATTCGGTTGTCTTACCAACTCAAGATTCCAATTCCTTAGTGTTGTGGTTCGGTACCTTCCAGTGTTTTCTACTAGCCTTTCTAACCACTCAGTCAGAATATCGGAAATTCACCAAATAATATTTCACGCAGCTTTTTGTACACATACCTTCGCATCCATTGCTCGTCACTCATCTGAGGGTTTCTATTCTCTTTCCGAGAAAACTCTTGGTCCTTCCCTTCTAACCTTTATGAGATCTCTTTCCTAGTGGGCCTCTAAAACATTCCCTCAATCACAGTTTACGGGTCCTGTCAATAGAACCATTTGTTGGCGATGTGCGTGGTTGTAAGATGTAATACCTTTGTTTCCCCCAACATGTAATTGATCATTAATTATGATCACAATGCTATGGCATGTGAACAATGTAAATGTATTATTGTTTAGATTGACAATAACTGAATTTGGGGGTGAAGCCTTGAAGTACTGGCCATGACATCACTAGAGGAAAGAGTGAGGAAACTGTAGAG
The DNA here is from genome assembly GCA_010110895.2 of Picea sitchensis. Taxonomy (NCBI): domain Eukaryota; kingdom Viridiplantae; phylum Streptophyta; class Pinopsida; order Pinales; family Pinaceae; genus Picea; species Picea sitchensis. The sequence goes on along the minus strand of SNQJ01S0009092.1, from coordinate 252,969 downwards.
AGGGTTCATTATGTCAAAATGACCCCAAATTCTCTTTGTTGAAATAATAAGCATCATCCTGATCCCAAGGAAAAATCAGTTAATGAGAAAAGGATTGGTGGTTGAACAATCAACTACCCCAATGAATGGAAGCATGGAGGGTCTAGCTGAGGAGATAGAAAACTGTCAGCCCAAAGTACCACATAGTGTATTTTCCTGTACGCCCATATTGACATGAGTTCCTTCTGACATAAGGAAGAGGAAAGGTCCAGAACCTTCCTGGGGAGGAAAAAGGCGTGCAAGAATACACATGAAAGCAGACAAGAAGGAGACCATGCCCACAGGGGGGTGTGACTTGGATATGCAGAGAGAAAAAGAGGAGAATGCGCAAGGCTCTGGGGTTCTGAAGAAAAACTGAAGGATTAAGTTGTCCTGGTTAAAAGGAGAGAACAAGAGAAAGGATCTTTGAGAGTTTCCAAAAAACATGACCTAAGCATAAGGTCGCGAGCTTGATGTTGAGGGAGCATCTGATAAACCTCACAGAGGTTGTGACAGAGAAAGGATCTTTGAGAAATTGCAAAATTTCCCTAGTGATTTCATGGCTTGGCACGAGGGTGGCCAGAGTGCTAAGAATGAATGCCTTTGAGCCTACGGTTGGGTGGAAATGAAAACACCCACAGTCAGTTGGTCGGTGATCGACTATAATAGATAAGTATTTCATATACCTTGTGTACTAAAATTTAAATGAGTGGTTGGATGTCTGTGTCTATGACTAAAATTTGCATTGCATGATTAATATTAGTAATGCTTATTGTTCTTTTGTGGACCCCTACATTTGAATGGTTTATGTTTGCCTCTGCTTAGAAGCAAGAGAACTATTTGACATGGGTATTCAAATGAATTTAGGAATAATATTATGGTTTATGTGTTGGTTGGAAAATCCTTAAGGGGATTTTCCCAAGGATTGATTTTTTAATGTAAGAGTCGGGGCAGACTTCGCTGGAATTCTTCAGTCATGTCAACCCCTCGAATTTACCTTCGTATGTTACTAAATTTGAGATTTATGGATGGAGGGAACCTCCTTCAAACCATTCGTCTGTGTGATCGAGGGCTCATGCCCACAACCCTAACCAAATCACGGCTAAGAGTTGAGCATGTAGCCCCGGAACTTGTCAGGGAATCCATATGACCAGGACCTTGGAACCCTTCACTAGGTCCGAAAGGAGCTAAGCTATATTGGATTCAAGAATCTGGGAGTCCAGAGCTCCGGGATGTTATGACTTTACAACATTCAAAACCAACCAAAGGCAACCTGCTGGTACAGTTACCATCGAGGTTGACCGACATCTGGTGGTTTTCCTTAAATGTGACCATGGGATATGTCCCATTGATAAACCCTGATCCACTTCTCGGTCATGAATTAACATGAATCCTAGATATGAGGATGCTTTGGGATCTCCTCTGACCATTGGATCTACATCGTGGTAAGTCTGTCATTGACCACTCCGGGGGAAAAAGAGTGTTAAACGGGTGGAACCCTCAAACGTTGAAGTCGCGAAGGGACAAGGATCGTCGATCCCAGGCACCTTCGAGACCCCTCTTGACCGTTCGATCTAGACTTTGGTCAGTCCGGTGTTGACCACTCCGGGAGMAAAAAGGAAATTACACAACYAAACCCATGAACGTGGAAGTCGCGAAGCAACARAGGTCGTAGATCTGGGGATCTACGTGGACCTGTCTTGGTCGTGGGATAAAATGTACTGGGAGGTTTTTGGTAGGAGTTCAGACTTTGAATCTTCGAGTGATTTCGCAGGTAGGAGAGGCTAGAGACTCCTGGAGGTTGTGAGTCCAGAGTGACATGGCACGCTGACGTCACCTAGGGTGACATGGACCCATGTTCGACATGCCACATGTCACCTTGATTCCTGATTTTTATCGACCTTATATGCCAATTGGAACATGACATGTGTCTCCCATTGATAGGGCCATGTGTCATCTTTGTCCTTTTCCGTGTGTCAACCCCCTGGCACATGCTTGCTTGGCCTAATAGCTGGTGGAATATCTGGGGAACCGAGAGTTCGAGAGTTCGGGAAACTTGGGATGCTGGAACGTTAGGGTTAATCGGTCTAAGGCTTGGACCTACCTGTCCCTGCCTCTGCATTTAACGCGCCACCACGTGTAAGTTTGGACCCTTCGGAAGTCCATGGTTTCAAAACTCTGGGTGTTTGGAGTGCTAAGACGCAAGCTCCAAAAGGGTCGAAGGCCGGAGCCACATGGTAGGACTCTGGGGTTCGAGACTCAAGAGGATTTTCAAATAGATAAAAGTAGTTGAAGCGTCGAAGTGTCAAAGCACCGAAGTTTCCCCGGTTGTAGTGTCAAGCTCCGATAAGACGGGCCCACGTGCGTCATGGTGATGTGGAATTTATGGATAGCTCCAAGGGTTATCATGGGATTGGACACGAATTAGGTTTGGGACCCCACCTCTCTAGTCAAGTCCAAGCAATGTGTTAAGTGGAGGTAAATATTAACCATTTGATTTAAATGTGGACAGAAATCCACCATGGATTCTGGAGTAGAGAGAAGCTCTGGGACTTCTAGTCTCCGGGAATATTTAGTGTTGTACAACAGAGCATGGAAGGACCAAATTTCAGAGGACTAAGTTCCAAGGTCGGTCGCATGGTAAGGAGAAAGGGAAAACAAGAAGCATCGAGGTTGGGGAAGTGAATAAGCCCGCGACGAATCGACAGAGACTTTCCCCTGTAAACCCTTCTTCCACGACCATGTCATTTCCAAAGGATGACAATCAGGACCACGACAGTGCCATGTTATATGGTACAAGGAAAGGGAAGAAACGTGGTGAAGGCGGTGGTCATTGGTCAGTGACACCCCAAAAACTTCAGAAGGCCATAACTCTCAAACTAGAACTCAGTTTTGGACAAGTTTGTAGTCGTTGGAAAGCTCTCAGATAGAAGAAGGAAATGGTTCTCTTATCCGATGGATTCAAGAAGCTGCAGAACCGAGGAAAAATTTATACCCCATCCCTTAAAAAGGTACTTAAGGTTCAAGTGTGTTACATAAGACCCTAGCTTCGAATTATCTTGACCAACAAAACCCTTCAGACATCAACCCTTTCAGCCTCACCTACATGCAAGTGAATTCTCACCCCAGGTATCTATTGGGGTTGCAGGAACCGATTTTCTGTAGTACTAAGAGAATGGGAGGTGACCATCTTTGTCATTATTACTTATCTGTTCTGCACATGTTATTCTATATTTTCTCTTATTAGATTACTTAGTGAATTCAGTTATGCATTATCATGATACTTAATATTACCACAGAAACCACATATTATAGCATTCATACCCATTGCGCAATGATCATACAGAGAATCATTCTAGTCTAAAATGCATCAAGAAAGTATCCATGATCGATCACATAAAAGACACATAACATAGTAGTTAACGTGGTTCACCCAACTTTGGGCTATGTCCACAACGGTTGGCTTCTTTATTATTCTTTATGCAATTGTCTCAGGCTTGCGCACTGTGCTTTACAAAGATACATCATGTTATATTTTCCTTCTCCTAGCCTAGTCGTTCTACAGTGTGAGCCTCTCTCTCTCTCTACAACATCTCCTCAACACTCATACATGGACTCAATAATGACTTCTGCAACTCATTCTATCACTCCCTATCTAGACCAAAACAGAAGAACTAAAAGAGAGGAAAAAATAACAGCGAAGAACCCCTATTCTCCCAACCCATTGCATATTTATACATAAATTCTAAGGCTTAAAACCCTACTTTGTTCATCCCAAAACCCTATTACAATACATGATAACTCTAGTTGACTTTTTGTTCGGGTTTCTTTTCCTACTTTTTCATATGCATGGTGCTTTTGCACTCTGACTGTTGTTCTTCCTACTTTTGTGTGTCCTTCTATCTTTAGCACGTCGGGCTATCATCCTTCATTTTCACTCACTTCCTTCTCTTTATTTATTCCCTGCTTTATTCTTCTTCTTTATTCTTCTCACTGCACACTGTACTACTCAATGTACCTCAACTGCGCACTCCCGAGTCGTCTTTCTTCTTTTGCGCACATATTCTATACTTAGGATTTTTCATGAATATTGTTTCCATAATGCCTTTCCAATAGTAGCACTTTGTAATTTCTAAGGACTTGAACTGATTGGGCCATGGAGGCAGCAGATGGAAAATGAGGCATTGAATGTAGAGGAGAAGGTGGTGGCAAAGGTTTATTAAGATAATGAGCTATGGCAGAAGGAGGATTCATGGGGATATTTTCCTAGACATCATTGGTTGGATACAAAGAAGGTTCAAGGAAGTCAGAAATACTAGGATGTGGTTGTAGGGGAGGATTAGAAGGAGATTGAGGTTGTGGCAATGTAGGATGTCCAACAAGATTTGGGTAGTTGATTTGCACCATACGATTGAACTCTTTAGAATCAACATCAAAATGTATTGAGAAACTCATATTATTATTTCTTCCTCGTTGCCCAAACACATTGGGCACTCTTCCTCTTCTTCCATGTTACCTCTATTTCCACTCTTGTTACTTTTCCGACTGAAAATTTCCATCTATATTCATCATCATTCCAATTGGTATAATACAAGACACACTATTGTAAACATCTAATACAATTTTGCTTGAAATGATTTAGTTGTGACTATGAAAGTGGCAAAGTAATCCAAGCATGCAAGGGAACAATGAATGGGAATGAATGTAAACATAGAGGGAAAACCACATTTTGACGAGCATCCTTCTCATTATTTTGCTTTCAAAATATGAACTATGCTATTTTTGTAAAAGTTATATTCATATGAATAGTCTATTATTTCCTTGAACAAGGTAAATGAGTGAAAAATGAATAAATAAGTGACAAGGAAATAATGACAAAGGGAGTTGTAATTAGTGAAAAATGATATGAAATGACAAGAATGTATGAAAAATTCATGTTCATTGTCAATAAACATTCAATTATTTATGTTCATAACATTATATAATTTTCAATTGTACAGCTAATAATTTGTGTATAACTCCTTTCATAATATTCATAATTAATTTCCAAAAACATCTCATGTGTACCGAGATTATTCTTTTTTGTCAAAACTACCTTTTCAAACTATATAATGATACAAGTTTACAACATCCAAATCAAAATGACAAAAATTGCTCATATTTCAATCCTTTGACAAAAAAATAATTTCAATGTCATAAACAAGTCTTCCATAATGAACAAATCATAAAAAGACCCTCTTCAAAAGTTTTTCTTAATCTATCATTTTAAATTGCATAAACAAGGGGGAAATAACATGGAATTAAAACGAAATATGTTTTGGGAAATATAGGAATAATGCTTGGAAATAGATAAATAATGTGGGGGAAATGCCCGATTTATGTAAAATAAACTTTTTCATTTGTATATCATCCCTTTTATATCCTTTTCCAAATTTGCATTAGCATATTTATATTTAACAACTCAAACCCTAAGTCAAACTTTAACCTTGTAAATTACTTGAATGGCCAACTGGTAATGAATTCAACCAACATTTATTTATTTTCAATGCAAACCTAGCTCTCTAAATTGTGGCTATTCGGGACTATTGAAAAATCTGGTATGCAAGCCAAATTGAACTTAATATTATAGTCATGAGGGTGCGACCTCAACATTTAATAATGAACAGAGTAAGAATCGAGTTGAAGGTACTTTTTTTTCCATGAACTAAGTGACCCCAACTTTGTCGAGTTACCCAAGAGATTGACCAAAGTAGAGTTATAAATTGAATGAGGAAATGAACTCAAATAACCATATGAAACTTTAACTGTCTCATCAATACAAGAAGGTTTGAACTCAAGTAATAGATGGTCCTTGGGTAGCCAAAACAAAAGAATAACAGATTAGTGCAAAATCCACCAAGGGAACCAATGGGCACTCGGCCTTAATTTTTGACAAAGAATGGGGGAAAGGTCGAGCACAGGATGTGCATGGCTTTGTAACAAATCCAAAATGAAAATGAGTCATAAATCTGCCATAATCATTGAGCTTGAATTTGAGCTTGAGATTTAAAATGAGAATGGTGTGGCTGTAAAGAGCATCGCTTCCATCTAAATTGCATGCCACTTAACCATTTCCCACATATGTCCAACATTCAAACCCATGTAACAAAGCAGGATACCAATACTATATTCCCATTATTCTTGGAAATAAGCACTTATAAGCTCGGGTTCRAATCCATGTAACAAACTCGGAAAATATGAAAAGGAGTTCGAGTAATATCAATGTTGGTCRTATAAATATTGCAACGTTGAACAGATTGTTTACATATTTGAACTTGGACCCAAGCCAAGACTCAACAAATGTAAAAAAATGGGTTCAACCCATAATCAATTGTTTCACAACCCATTATTCTTACAAAACAAATCTTTCACGAAAATGAAAAAGTGATAATATGAATTTGGGAGAAGTGATGCATATAGCAGAGGGCAGCAAAACCATTATTTTCTTTTTGCAAGTAAAAATCCCCGAACAACATTCAAAGTAATTCCATTTCATGAGTGAAAAGTAAGGGAAAACACATCCACACTCATTACCAATCTATTTCAGAGCCACTACTATTTCATTAACTCACAAAACTTATGCAGGAGATGTTTCAAAGACTGGTGAGTACATACCTTGCCCAAGAGCGCTTTTATACCAACAATGGAGGCTAAAATGGTTGCAGTAACCAATAGAAGAAAGGTTTCCAAAACCGAGTTGTAGCTCTTCCCCCACAAACCAAAACCAAACGAAATGACAATTGTCCCAACCAGCAAGAGGTGGTAAAGTGCATGCCTGTGGGAGTTAATTCCCACGTCCTTTTCATTCAATTCATGGCTAGCTCACTCATCACGTCGATATTCCAACCATGTACCATATGCATATGCCAAACTCGATCTGCTTTAGTTCATGCACATTTGAACATTATAACCAATCAAATCACATAACCTTTAAACTCATGTTATGCGCTATATCAATCATAAGACGTATACCATTCACATATTGAACGTTATCACCAACATACCACTTCAACCATGTGCACTTTGATATCCATATTAGCACACATATACCAAGTCCAATGGGTCAAAACTATATAACCATAACCCTTGTGTATAGCATGACTATACATTATATCATTTTCAAATGATATATATGCCAACTTAACTCTTTCTCTCTCTCTCATATATATATATATATATATATATATAGTTTGTAAGAAACCAAAACTTTGTTCCTTGACATGCTTTGAATATGTGTTGATTGCATTGTTCATTGCCATATGAAAATGGCATATCCACACACACACACACACACACACACACACATATATATATATCCCAAAATCAAACCATATAATTTTTTTAAAGTATATATTTCTCAAGTCCTCAAGCTTAATATGCTTTGAATGTCAAAGTATAGGTAATAAACTTTGATTTCACTATGCATATGATCATACAACAAAACAGACCATGCCTTTTGCAAATTATTTCATGAGTGCCATATCTAATGTTTTCATCATGTTGAGAAGTGAACGGAGTTATGTTTGCAATTACTTTGACCATAGTTTGATGTTTCGCAAACTGCCATACACCATACTTACTAGTAATGTTTAATATAAACAAATATTTTTGCATGATCCAAACATATACATTGATAAACACCACAAGAACTTTGAATCAATGTATCACTGCTTTGAACCACTATAGCTAAAATGTTGTCTCAACTGAAATTTATGGTATTCCAACATGCTGAGGGAAATGTTATGTTTGGAAATAGTCACTTCATTTTGTTTTCTCCTAAGGTACCCCACATATTAAAATATTAATATTTCATAATAAATATATATATAGGCTTTGAAATAATTTGCAATATTTTTATAGTAGGTGATGAATTATGAGTCAACATATGAAAACTCCACAGAGTAGTGTATTTCCAATCAACTGGAACTCAAAATATTAGGTTCYGTATTTTGAACTTCTGAATTTATACTTGTTGATTTTTCTTGTTCTATGGTCATGGTGCTTCAATWGGATTCTCATCAAAATTTAAAAATATGCTCTTAGTAAAAACACTCATGGAGGGGTAGAATGAGAAAGAAGAAGATAAGGAAGAGTTGTGACCATCAAATCGCAACAAGGAAATCTGACTGATTTGGAAAATACTCAATCAACAGTACTATGGACAAAAGGATAATTCATTTATCTTTGTTGTTTGTATTCTTTCATTTTTCAAGACAAATTAATCAAAGTTTTGCAAATCAATGAAAATAAATGTAACTTGATTGATACATCTTTTGACCAGAATCTTCAAAATCAAAACAAATGAAGAGAAGAACAAAAATCAAAACAAAGAAAATGTTGTACAAACTAAAAATAAAATATATACAAGAAACATTGCAGAAGAAATTAATAAAATCAGTCAAGTTCCACATAGTGTTTGAGATGTGAACCATTAGTCGTGTAACAAAATAATCATTCAGTTGTGTCCTTTAGTAAATAAAAGGTGTTTCCAACAACAAAGACAATTATGTAAGGACCTAGCCATAACTTTTGAAACTTAGAATGTTTACCTTTATCAGCATGAGCAGAATCCCATAATAGAACTTTTTCACCAGCTGCAAAAGTAGTTGATCTAGCCCTCTTATCAAAATATTTATTAATAGTATGTTGTTTTTTTTTAATATTATCAAGAGCATAACTTCTTTGTTTTTCTAAAGCCAGTAAAGCATGTAATCTTTTAGGGATATTAGTAGAGTTCAACTCTTCTGCTTGTAAGGTTAATCCAAGAGAATTTAATTCAAGTTCCATAGGCATGATTGCTACTTGGCCATATAATAACTAAAAAGGAGTATGGCCTTTACTTGTTTTGTGGTGGTACAATCTACACATAATGCATAGGTCAGTAAGGTATGTCATTGGTGAGGTTTATCATTAATTATTTTTTTTAGAATTTTGACCACATTTTTATTTGTCGATTCAGGTTGTCCATTTCCTTGTGGATGATATGTTGATGAAGTGAGGTGTTTCACTCCAAATTTATTGAGAAATTGGGTTAATCTTCTAGATATAAATGTTGGTCTGTTATTAGAAATAATTTCAATTGGAAGACAAAAACGAGAAAATATGTGATTATAAAAAGGAGATAATTTGTTCATCCTGTGCATGTTTAGGAGGAATTGCTTCAATCCACTTCGTGAAGTAGTCTGTTGCAATCAAGATGAAAATATGACCAGMAGAAAATGAGGGATTGATTGGTCCAATGAATTCTAATCCCCATTTTGAAAAAGGAAAGTCAGGTAAAACCGTTCGTAAAGGCATAGCATATAACTTTTCTCTACCAGCAAACTTTTGGCATTCAATACAAGTCTRCATAAACTTATATGAATCTCTAAAAACTAAAGGCCAATAGTAACCAATTCTTAAATTTTGTGAGCAGTGGCTTTGGCAACAAAGTGTCCAAATTGGAATTTGTTGACCCGTGAATTTATTTTAAAATCTTTTGGGTTGTCATATCATTTACACAACGTAACAACAGTCCATCAGCAGTCTTGTGGAAGAGTGAAGTATTCAAGATTATATATTTAGAGGCCTCAAGTCAAGTCCTTCTTCATTTGTGATTTTCAATATTATTGAGACATATCCCATGTTGTAAATAATAAATTATATCATGATACCATGGATGCGCTGCTAAATCAATATTTTTCGCATTCAATTAGAAATAATGCAGACAAGGAATCTTCTCAGAAGAAATTCTTGGTTCAGGATGTTGAGCTAAGTGTAAATCTAGATCACGTCCCTTGATTGTATTTGAAGTTGTGATCTTGAAATCATGTTCCTGGATCTTAGCAAGACAATGTGCAAGATTTTCAGATAATTGTGTTTTTTAAATCAAAACTTTAACGACGGGTAAAGAGACTTTCACCTGAGTATGTTTTCATAAGATAGAGTGATGGAATTTTTCAATAGATTTAACAAGAGAAAAAATGTGTTTTTCAATTAAAGTATATTTGAATTCATCATCAGATAAACTTTGACTCATGTAAGTTATTGGCTTTTCGTTATTATGATCATCTTTTTGAAGAAGAATTGCAAAGATTGCTTCTTCAGTGACATTCGTGTAAATGATAAAATCTTTTTTTTTTTAAATCAGGCTTTGCCAAAACTGGTGCATAACTAATTTCTCTTTAAATTTCTACAAAAGTTTTTTCAATATCATCATTCCAAGAAGAAGATTGATCTTGCTTTAACATATTATGTATGGGTTTTACCATTCTAGAAAAATCAGGAATCAATCTTCTAACAAAGTTAATCTTGCCCATGAATGATTGGATTTCTTTCTTAGAGGATGGGGCTTGAAGATTTTGAATTGCAACAATCCTCTTCAAATCAATTCTAATTCTTGAGTCGGATACAATATGTCTGAGGAGTTTTCTTGCAATGACACTGAAAATTGATTTTGTAGGATTCAAAGACATTCCAAATTTTCTGCAATGAAGAAAAACTTGTTGTAGATGATCAAAATGATATTCTCGTTTTTTTGAATAAACAATTAAATCATCAAGATAAATTTGAATTATTTTACCGATCAGATCGTCAAAATCTATTTACATAGCTTGTTGAAAGGTAGCACATGCATTAATTAAGCCAAAAGACATTTGGTCATAAACGAAGGTGCCTCAATGTGTGGTAAAGGTTGTTTTATATTTGTCAATCATTTTGACATGAATTTGATTGTATCCTGGAAAATTGTCAAGAAGTAACATCATCTGAGATCCTGCCACTTGTTGTAAAATAAGTTCCATGTTAGGAAGAGGAAAATTATCTTTTATGCTTTCCTTGTTCAAGGCACGGAAATCAACACATAGTCTAATGTCTCTGTTATTTTTTCGTACCGGGACAAGGTTAGATACACATTCTGAATACTTAACAGGAAATATTATATGGGCATTTATAAGCTTTTCAATCTCTTTCATAATCGTTGCTTACAGTGCAAGATTGATTGGTCTTTGTCTTTGCCTTACTAGTTTTTATTCCTCCTTAATAGGAATTATGTGTTGAATTATACTAGGATCAAAACCATGCAAATATTCATAAGACCAAGCAAAGACATCTTTAAATTCATGGAAAAGATCCGTAAATTTCTATTTTTCTTGTTCTGAACATGAGCTCCAATTTTTAGAGTCTTTGGATTTTCTTAAGTCCCAATGTTCACGGAAATGGTAGTTGTTATCTTTCTTTTTTATTCCTCCTCTTTGATTTCCTTTCTATTTCCTACATCACTGGATGAGAATGAGCTTTCCAGAGGAGTCAATTCCTTTGGAAAATTGTTGTCTTCTAGAGATATAATATCCTTCATTTTCAAGGGCTCATTATGCAAAAAGGAATATATATTTTCATCGTCAGGAAAAGCTTGCCAAGATTCAACATTATCTGGGTTATTTTTGGGTTACTTAAGGGTTGTAAATAAATGGTTTCGGTATCTAAGGTTATTTCTAAGGGTTTCAGGGGTCATTTCCAGGGTTTCAGGATTGTGTTTCCGGGGTTGTGTGTGGGTAAGCCCTAGGTTTCAGTTTTGAAACTGGGCTCTAATACCATATGTAATGCCCATCTCAAGGCCTCATAGTTAAACTTTGAAGTTGTAATATGGTTGACAATCTAATTTCATGAAGTCTAAAATTTAAGCTCTTTTTCTTTGTTTTTAACAAGTCACTAAAACTATAATTGATTACATGACAACAATTTCATGAATACATAGTGAAATTTAATTCAAGCAAAGATAATTTATAATTTACCTCTTGAAGAAGAAGATTGTCCTGGTTGTTGTTGTCTGATTTCTCTTGTTGTTGAGTGCCTTGTGTTGTTGAAACTGAAACTGCTTGGAACTATTTCCTCTCGGGCATCCAGGAACAGAGCCTCTCCAACTCCCTAGCTCCAGAAAATCAGATTTCCTGGCCCCCGAGCCCAAAACCCTAGCAACTCAGTCCACTAATAAAACCCCCCCAAAAAAATTTGTTTCCTTCACCCAGTCCACTAATAAAACCCCCCCAAAAAAAATTGTTTCCTTCCACTTTCCTCTCTGGTTTCTCCTTCTCCTCCAAATAAAAATCTCCCCTTCTCCAAGTCCAACCCCCTCTTCTTTATCCTCCTCTCTCAAATCCTTCCCCATTAATTTCTCATCTGCCTTATCTTTTGTCATTAATTCTTTACCTATCTTTAATAAAAAATTATTATTATTATTTTGATTGTTGCATTACTGAATTTAAAAGATAAATATAAAATTTCATTAATTCAATAATTAATTGACTTAATTTAAACTAAATTAATCATAATAATTAAATTAAATTAATTGGGTGTTACAGTTAATGTCTCGACATTACAAATGTGATTATTGTTATCAGTTTGAACATTCCCACTAGGAATGACAGCAAATAATATATGAAGAGGAATTTGCCAACGCAGTAAGTACTTGTTATGACTTCCCTGTGGGGAGTTGTAGCAACAATCAGCAAAGAAGAAAATTAACTCTACTCCACTTGGTGCTCGCTAAGAGTACCTACTACTATGGAAAAAAATGTTCACTCACAGAGTGAGAGTCATTGTTGCTCTATGATTTGGTTGAACCGAACGTGTACTTTTGTCTTGTGTAGTCAACCTTGATAAGCAAGTATTGAGGTTGATCGTTGCATACTGTCAACAATAAAAACTATGCACTATAATAATGTTGGATTAATACAAAGGAAAATTTCACAATGAGTTTTATTCTCCATGAGGCTTTTGCACTATAAATCACGGTTTTAATCATTCTTATGGTGATGAGCTTTGGATGTGAATCATTCAAAGCTATGGTAGCTACAGACATCCACATAGATCTTTGTTGGTTAAGGTATTGCAAATGATCTAGTTCAACACTATTGATACATGTTGAAATGTAAGAATTTTAATGAAACCACCATAAGTAAAGATTTGGAAAATCCATGTTTTAAAGAATTTATGTAAATGTATTATGATTTAGAAGACAGGGCCCATGAGAGCCTTTAGATCATAGTTCAGATATGTATTTGTCACAGATTTATACCCCAATCCTCGAGCAGGGTTCAGGTACAATACACATCCATTGCGTAATGTGGCAAGGGAAATAAAAACAAAGAACAACTACGCTTTAGAAAGAAGAGCATTTCTTTAAATAAGAATTTCAAATCTTGACCATGGAGGGTTTTGATTGTTAGAAGAAAAAGAAGTGAAACAAAGCAATGATATTCAAAAAAGAGAAGACAAACAATTATGGCTAAGGAACTAGCAATGAAACCCTTTGAAGCTCACCATCTGATCATGTAAATATTACAGCGAAAATTGTGTGGTGTTTCCCCAATTCTTGGATCCTTGAATGGCTTAGACTGTTGCTTTAAAGTTTTGTAGTGAATGTTTCTTTTCTTTTCTTTCAAATTCATTTAGAAAATTTTTGTTGAACATGCATGGATGGATATATCAACGAACACCATGAAATGCATTATTTTCTAGAAGCACCTCTCTATAGTGCATCTACAACCCAAAACCAGAAACAAAGAGAGTTGTTGACCAGGTAAATAGGCTTTGTGATAGTAAGGGCTCAATTTCAAGCGAAAAAAGGTTCATTTGGAAAACAGACATTCAACATAAAATGTTGGAAAATGAATGTTGAAGCCCCCTTGTTTCTGATTTCTTACCAGTGTCTCTCAATTGGTATTATCCTCAACCAGTGTTAAATGGATGTAGAAATCAAAGAGAGATAATGTGTATAAACCTATGGCTTGTCTCTTTTGTGAACAAGAAGACACCATTTTAATGCAGCAGACTCTCTCCATCTTACAAAAACGCCATAGAMATCATAAGGATTATCAAGGAAGAATTCGAAGATCTCATTTCTAACAGAAAATGATGAATCTCTCACACTGATCCGAAATCGGATTCAGAAGACTGACAGGGCATGAAAAATGCTCAAAAATGAAAGTGCTCGGAATCCGACGAAACCAACACCATTGCGTCCGGCTCGTCTTCCTGATTCCGGTGGTATAATTTTTATGTCAAACGGAGTCCGTATGGAGAAGATATCGCATTCTGTCCGCCGAGCCAAACAAACAAAATTTTGGGATGCTGACTGTACCTGTCCGTACAGTGACACGTGTCAGTCCGTACAGATGACATGGCATGTTCGTACATATGACGTGGCGTAACCAGAATACGACATGTGGCAGGTCCGTACAGGACATGTGGCAGCACCAGGGGATGACACGTGGCGGCTTCCGTACAGGACACGTGGCAGCTCCCGAACGTGACATGTGTCAGGCAGATTTGGCATTTTCGGCGTGCAATTGGACCAATCCTAAAGTGACACGTGTCACCACTGGAAGGGTGACACGTGGCAGAGTGACGTCAGCAGCATGCGTGGCGGATGACGTCAGYATTGTACGGTGGATGATGTGGCAGTGCTGACTGGGCGTACGGCAAGTGACGTGGCAAGCTGACGTGGGCGAATCAAAGATGGACACGCGACATATTCTGATTGGTTGACGTGGACGAATCATCAGTCGACACGTGGAAAGCATCGGTTGGATGTAAGGGTGCCACGTGGCCCAATCATGGGCTGCCACGTGGCACCCCGATATTTGTCCAAATTGGTTTGGTTATCAAAATTTTTGTGTTCCGGACCGGATTCGAACTGGTGATCTCCCGTCAAGTCAAAGTCTTCGCAAATGGCGCCCGACCAACAGGCCACGAGGAGGTTCTTGTTACTCTTTCGGCACAATGTTTATTTAACGTTGCATGTTGTGTAAAAGGACGGGGGGTGGGGCCAGGGCTTGGCCCCGACCCCGGTTACGTTGCGTTAACATATGACCACATATAACAATGTTTATGTGCGGGAGAATATATACAGTGCGAGAGTTTATGAAACGGGCGCAGTTTTTGTATTTGCGGTTAGCGCGGTTATAAAACGGTTTTGGAGCCAAAGATTAGCCCGTGGTCACCACTCTACCATACGACCGGGTATTAAAGCAGTTGGGGCCAGCGCTAGCCCTTT
>SNQJ01S0009092.1:159961-186425 GCA_010110895.2 Picea sitchensis | reverse complement strand
TACCTGACTTGCAGCAACCCTTTGAGATCGAGACAAATGCTTCAAACTTGTTGTGGGTGCAGTCATCAGTGAGCACGACCACCCCATGGCCTATCATAGTGAGACACTATCATATGTCATCCGTAAGTACCCTACTTACGACAAAAAAATGTACTCCATTGTGCAAGCCTGCCACCAATGGAGGCATCACATTCTCGGGAATGAGACATTCATCCACACTGATCATAAACCACTGCAGTTCATGCAGACACAAGGGAAATTACAAAATGACCGCCATCATAAGTGGTCCACATATTTGCAACAGTTCCACCTCAACATCAAGTATAAAACATGAAGTACCATGATCCAGGTGGATATTGGTGGCCAACCACTTATTCCAACTGGCTCCTCTTCACAGTTTTTAGTTCAACACGTTCTTCTATACTTCTTTGTAATTGTGGGTTCTACACTTCTGTAGCTGTCTCAATCCCTACACATATTCCAGGTGGATACTGGTGGCCTCCTACCTAATCCAACTGGCTTATTTTGTATGTTTTCATGTCAGCACATCTTAATGTACTTCCAGGGCCGTTTTTAGGGCCCTAAACAATAGTTTTTTTGCACACCAGAGTCAAACTGTAGACAGAGTCAAATTTTGACGACGTAATGCGTAGTTCTTGAAAAGACCTTTCTAATGGGCTATCAAGCGCATAAAGCGAAGGTCGTATGCAAAAGTTACGACCTTGAGAAATTGAGGTACCAACTCACCCATAACGACCCACATAACTTTTGGCGTTTCATCTCCTAGGGTTAGGTTTTTGGATGTCTATGGTTTTGGCATTCATGAGTAATGTTAAAAAGGCCTCTAGAGCCTCATTGTAAGCATTTTGCTCAGACATATGTGCGTAGCAGCCACATCTCTTCTCAGAGATAGCTACCACCATTCAAGCAAGTTGTTTCAGTTATGTAGTTTTACAGTTTCAGCCTATTTCATTTATTCAATAGAAGATATTATTCACTGGACATCTCTGTTGTTCTCCATATCTCCGTGTTTATTGTATTCAGTCTGTTAATTAGTTCGTTCCGCTCCTAAATCCGTATCAATGGTATTAGAGCGGTCTGCTCTTCATTTATTTTTCTTCGTGCATGTCCCCGACAAGATCTGGGTACAAGAAGTTGGGACTCGAACCAATCAAGTCTTTTCAAGATCGATCACGTCAAGCCTGCCAACAACCCATGGGGGAGAAAAAGAAAGATGATGGAACGTGATATCCTTTTAAAATGTTTCTCGAGGAAGCCCTTGCGCAAAAAAGGAATAAAATCATGGACAAATTTGCACAGATCCTTCGACGACTATCCACAGGAGAAGCATCTTCATCAAGCGTCCATGCAACCTCCTTCAAGGTACATGTAAATTTTGATATTCCATTATTTGAAGGACTGATAAATGTAGATGTTGTAGATAAATGGTTGAATCTGCTCGAAGGATATTTTTCGGTCCACAAGTTTTCTGATAGGGAAAATATTACTTTTGCACTCCTCAAGACTGTCCCCCATGTTAAGGATTGGTGGGATACTTACTCTAAGCAAAGGGCCATAGAGGAATCTGCAATAATTGTGGTTGCCCCTACATGGGATTCCTTTCGGGATTCCGTTAAATAATAATACTACCCTGTTGGAAGCTATGAGGACTAGTACACCAGATGGACCACCCTACGTCAGGAAAGGGACCAGTCAGTACTAGATTTCACCAATATTTTCCATACACTACACACCAAATTGGGTATCAAATACTATGAGCGACATATCGTGCTCAAATACAACGATTGTTTGCATAGATACATTCAAATATAAATGGAGTTTCTGGACATCGCCTCATTGGGTACGACTTATAGATATGTTGTCAAGATCAAGATGAAGTTTAAGGAGAAGAGGTAAGATTTTGGATCTACAAACTCCTCACAGCCAAAGCATGGTAAAGGTGGCCCCAACCCACACAACAAGGGACAGGGAAAAGATGGCCACTCTCAGGACAACCGGTCCAAGCCACAACACAAGAAGGGTAATCAGAAGACAAAGAAGGACATAGGAAAATGGTGTGAATACCATAAAATCCCTTGGGACAACACCAAAGAATGTCGCTCCAAGCAGTCACTCGTGGTCGAGATGAAGGCTTCTGAGTCAAAGGTCGATTTTGACTCCGAATCAAATCCACAAGGAGGGAGTAGATTATCGATGTTGAACCCAGTGCCACTGTCGCTACCACCAAAGTCTAGCCAAGCGAACCATAAGAATGAGAGGAAGGGGAACGCCTCTTTCACTCACATATGTGGGTAAAGGGGGCTCCTCTTCATTTAATTGTCGATAGTGGTAGTCAGAAGAACCTGATCTCAACAGAGGTCATCAAGTGGTTGGACCTGCCAACGACATCGCACCCGCAACCCTACACCATCGGCTGGCTTCGCCAAGGAAGAGATCTCTGTGTCAGCCAACAATGTCGTATGCCCTATGGCATCAAGCCTTTCAAAGACGAGGTATTGTGTGATATTGCTCCCTTTGAAGTTTGTGATGTTCTTTTAGGACAACCATATTTGTGGAAGTGTCATGTTGAGTATGAGTCTAGACCTCACAGTGTTATTATTACTTTGGGTAGACAATTGTACATGATACCAGAGTAGCACCACCTACCACCATTTCTTTAATCTCTGCTAAGCAATGCAGTAAGGTCATTTCACAGACTAGGAAGTTCATATTCTTTGTGATTCGTGATCACATTAAGAAGAAGGTCTCTGCCACATCCGTGGCCTCTACACAGAGCCTCTCTTTGTAGTAGAAGCAAGTGGACGAGATTGTGGACGAGTATAGATACATCTTCTCCTCACCCATCAGGGTACTGACGCACTTCCAAGTCAAGCATCCAATTGATCTAACCCCTGATGCACCACTGCCTAATGGACTAGTCTATTGTCGCTCGCTGATGGAAAATGACAAAATCAAGTGTCAGATCCAAGAGCTTCTTGAAAAGGGGCACATTAGACCCAACTCCTCCCCTTGGAGAAGCCCGATTGTACTGGTGCAGAAGAAGGACGAGACCTGGGGACTCTGCATTGATTACAAAGCATTAAATAAAATCACAGTCAAGAATCGATACCCAATTCCCATAATTGATGACCTTCTTGACCAACTCAAGGGGAAAAGTTCTTCAGCAAGATTGACCTAAATTCTGGCTACCATCAAGTTCCCATCGAACCAAATGATGTATGGAAGATAACTTTCAAATCTCAAGAAGGTCTTCAAATGGCTGGTCATGCCCTTTGGCTTTACAAATGCACCAACCACTTTCATGAGGTTAATGGATGATGTATTGAGACCCTTCACCAACTCTTTTGTGGTGGTATATTTGGATGACATCCTCATCTTCAACAGGGCTTCGGAGGAGCACATGCGGTATATTCAATGGGTTTTGAGCACTATGTGACAACACAAGCTATATGCCAACTTGGAAAAATGATCCTTTGGCATGAACATGGTGCAATACTTGGGATACATTGTTGATGAGCATGGAGTACATGTTGATGCAACTAAGATCCAAGTCATTAGTGACTGGCCAACCCCGACCACACTAACAGAGCTTCAAAATTTCTTAGGACTGGCCAACTTCAATTGACGGTTCGTGTTGGGATTCTCCTATATTGCATGGGCCCTCATCCAAGTGACCAAGGGCAGTGGCAGGGAAAATTTCGCGTGGGGGAAGGAACAACAACGAGCATTTGAGGATATGAAGCATCACTTGTGCTCATCTCCAGTACTCTCCTTGCCTGATCTGCAACAACCATTCAATATTGAGACTGATGCATATGACTATGTTGTAGGCGCAATCCTCACTTAGCACGATCATCCGGTGGCATACCATAGTGAGACACTATCAGATACTGTTTGGAAATACCCCACATATGACAAGGAAATGTATTCCATTGTACAAGCCTGTCGTCAATGGAAACATTACATTCTGGGAAAGGAGACGATCATCCACACTAATCACAAGCCTCTGTAGCTCATACAGACATAGTGGAAGTTGCAGAACGACCGCCATAAGAAGTGGTCCACCTACTTGCAATAGTTCCATATCAACATCAAGTATAAGATAGGGAGCACAAATCATGTCGTTGACTACCTCAATTGACCTTCCGTGGCTGCACTCACCACTGTGCTCCATTCCTGTGGACATGAGGCATACGAGTGGCCCCAACTTTATCAACAAGATCTAGTCTTCACCACGACTTATCATCTCTTAGGTACAGGCACGAATGTCACCAATTTTCACATTTAGGACAGACTGTTATGCCATCTGGGCCATCTTTGTGTTCCTGTAGGTGAGAGTGCAAAGTTGATTTGGGAAGCCCACTACAGTGGGATGGAAAGACATTTTGGCGTGGAGAAAATTGTGGTTGTTCTACATAAACATTTTTACTCGCCAAAACTTCGACAGGATGTCAACAAGTATATCAGATCTTGCACTTCATTTGCCATTACCAGGACAACCATCAAGAATCAAGGCTTATACACCCCTCTTCATACTTCCGAGAAGCCTTGGGAATCCATCTCGATGGATTACATGTCTCGCCTTCCGTCCACCAAGCAAGGCAATGACTGTGTATTTGTAGTTGTTGATCGGTTTTCAAAGATGGCCATCCTCATAGCATGCTAGAAGACCATCAGAGTGATAGATACTACCAAGCTCTTCTTCGAATGAGTGTGGGTCCATTTTGGGATACCACAGACCATCATCTCCGACCGTGACAACAGGTTCCTGAACACATTTTGGTCAAGTCTCTGGTCAATGTTGGACACCAAGCTCACTAAATCCACTGCTTTCCACCCCCAAATAGATGGCCAAACATAGGTCGTCAATAGGATGATTGTGCACATCCTGCATATGTACAACTCTAAGCATCCGCGTAAATGGGATGAGAGTATCCCCTATGTTCAACATAGTTACAATAGGGCTCTCCATAGCTCCACCGACCATATCCCATTTCAAGTGGGGCTCGGATTCCAACCCTTGGGTCCCATTGATGTTGCACTACCTCTTGCAACCAGACAGACAAACTCTTCCCATGTTCAGTCTGAGACCGACAAAGCCACCAGATTCATTGAGCGGATTCAACACGTCCGCCAACAGGTCCATGATATTTTGCAGAAAGGCAATGCTAAGTATAAGCAACGCCATCATCAACATAGGGTACCATAACAATTTCAGGTTGGAGACAAGGCCTGGTTACATTTGCAGAAAGAGCGTCTTACAGGGCCCCATTGGAAGCTCTGCCCACTTCGCAATGGGCCTTACATTATCACCAAGGTTGTGGGTAGCAATTCTTTTTAGCTCAACACTCCACCCTTCCTTGGATTGCACCCAATGTTCAATGTGGCCCTCCTTCGGCCATATTTTCCACCATTATTGGAGACCTTAGAGATCGCAGAACAATTGACACCAATAGAGCTCAACCTTGACCACATGGAACAAGCATCTATTGATCAGATAGTGGACACACAGGTCAAGGGCACTCGCCAGCAGAGGATCCAGGTTTATTGGGTTGTCAAGATAGGGAAACTACTACACCAAGGCAAGTGGCTCACCCAGGGCCAAATTCAACAAACGTTTCCTCACCTGATGGGGGAAATCAACGTGATGGAGACCATTGCTTCCTAAGGGGGGAGGACTGATCGTGGTGGATAATGGTGGCGATCCACCTATTCCGACTGGATCCTCTTGACAATTTTTAGTTCATCACGTTCTTCTGTACTTCTTTGTAATTGTGGGTTCTACACTTCCAGGTTTGTCGGAATCCCTACACATATTCCAGGTGGATACTGGTGGCCTCCCACCTAATTCAACAGGCTTATTTTGTATGTTTTCACGTCAACACATCTTTCTATACTTCTAGGGCCGTTTTGGGGCCCTAAACAATGTTTTTTTAGCTCACCACTGTCAAACTGTAGACAAAATCAAATTTTGACAACGTAATGCGTAGTTCTCGAAAAGACTTTCCAACAGGCTATCACACGCCTAAAACGAAGGTCGTATGAAAAAGTTACAACCTTGGGAAGTTGAGGTACCAACTTACCCATAGGGCCCCACATAACTTTTGGCGTTTCATCTCCTAGGGTTAGGTTTTGGGATGTCTAGGGTTTTGGCATTCATGAATAATGTTAAAAAGGCCTTTGGAGCCTCATTGAAAGCATTATACTCAGATAGATGTGCGTAGCAGCCACATATCTTCTCAGAGATAGCTACCACCATTTGAGAAAGTTGTTTCAGTTCTGCATCTTTACAGTTTCAACCTATTTCATGTATTCAATAAAATATATTGTTCATTGGATATCTGTGTTGTTCTCCATATCTTTGTGTTTATTTTATTTTGTCTATTAATCAGTTTGTTCTGCTCCTAAATTCAGATCATACCAACCGATTCGTTGATTGCCTCAACCAACCTCCAATCGCGACACTCACCATAATGCTCGATTCTTGGGTCCACGAGACCTCTGGATGGCCCCACCTCTATGAGATAGATCCCGACTTCGCCAACACCTACCAGATGTTGGGTTTAAACACATTTGTCACCAATTTCCATCTTCAGGATGGGTTGTTGTGCCATCTGGTCCATCTATGCGTTCCATCAAGCGAGCGAGCAAAGCTGAATTGGGAATCCCACTACAGTTGGGTGGGAAGACACTTCGGCATGGAAAATACAGTGACAGTGTTGCAACGACATTTCTACTGGTCGAAAATTTGATAGGGTGTTAACAAGTATATTTAGTCCTCCATTGCTTGTGCTATTGCCAAACTAGCCATTATGAAACAAGGCTTGTACACTCCTCTGCCTACTCCTGACAGGCCCTGGGAATCCATCTCAATGGACTACATGTTGGGCCTTTCGTCCACCAAGCGGGGAAATGATTGTGTTTTTATGGTTGTTGATCATTTTTCCAAGATGGTGATTCTATCCACCTACAAGAAGAACATCACAACAGAGGCCACTGCCAAGCTCTTCTTTGAACAAGTGTGGGTACAATTTGGGTTCCTCAACACATTTTGGTCGAGCCTCTGGTCATTATTGGACACCAAGCTCATCAAGTCCACTGCCTTCCACCCCTAGACAGGTGGCCAAACTGAGGTCGTCAACCGGATGATCGTTCACATCCTGTGCATGTACAATTCCAAGCACCCCCACACCTGGGATGAGAGTCTTCCCTATGTTCAACACAGCTACAACAGAGTCATACATAGCTCAACCGACCACAACCCCTTTCAGGTTGGGTTGGGATTTCAACCATTGGGTCCCATGGATGTTGCACTACCCCTTGCAACCACTTAGGCAGACTCGTCGCATGCTCCAACTAGAGCTGAAAAAGCCACCCGATTCATTGAGTGGATCCAACACATCCGCCAACATGTTCGGGATATTTTACAAAAGTTCAATTCCAAGTACAAGCAACACCATGATCAACCAGGTGCCACACCAATATCAGGTGGGAGATAAAGTTTGGTTACACTTGCAGAAAGACCACCTTACAGGGCATCATCGAAATATTTGTCCACTCCATTATGGACCCTACACCATCACCAAGGCTATGTGTGACAATGCTTTTGAGCTCAACCTTCCCTCGTTCCTTGGCGTGCACCCAGTATTCAATGTAGACCTCCTTCAACCTTATTTTCCACCATTATTGGACACCTCAGAGATAACAGAATAGTTGACACCAATAGAAAAAAACCCTGATTGCATGGAACAATCATCCACTGATCAAAGCGTAGACACACAGGTCAAAGTCACTCTCCAGTATAGGATCCAACTTTATCGGGTTGTCAAAGCAGGGCAGCTCCTGCACCAAGGCAAATGGCTCACCCGGGGCCAAATTCAACAGAAATTTCCTCATATGATGGGGGAACACAAAGCAGTGGAGACCATTGCTTCCTAAGGGGGGAGTATTGATCCAAGAGGATCGCGGTGGCCACCCACCTTGTCCAATTGGCTCAAAACAATTCTTTGGCACTTACTATTTTTAGCAGTTTTTTCGGCTCTTGAACTTTCGAGGCCATTTTGAGGGCCTAAATGGCGCTTTTTCATGATCAGGAACCTCAAAAATAATTAAAGGCTCTAATTGAGCCCCCTAAATGAAGCTCCTCATCAATATCTTTCCATCGAGCTATCGTGCGCTCTAAACGAAGATCGTATGCAAAAGTTATGACCCCAAGAAGTTGATGTACTAACTTACCCCAATGAGGCCCACATGACTTTTGGCGCTTCATCTCCTAGGGTTAGGTTTTTGGACGTCTAGGGTTTTGGCATTCATGTTTATTGTAACAAGACCTTTTGAGCCTCATTTCACTCATCTTCTTGGGAATGAGCGTAGTCGTCACATCTCTTCTCAAAGATAAGCTGCCACCATTCTAGCAAGCTTTTTTTCAGTCCGCATTTACAGTTTTCAACATATTTGTTATTTAATAGAAGCCAAGTTTTACTGTATCTCTGTTATTTTTCACTGTGTTTCTGTGTTAATATTATAAATTTGTGGTTTCATTTCATTTCGCTCATAAAGCTGGATCAAAATAATTGAGATCAACTACCAAGATTTTCAAATTGCTCGGCTATCTACCACTGATGACCATCATTGTTTTAAGAAGAGGGAATTTGCAACTATCGGTTGCTCAGTTATGTGATCACTTACATGAATAAAATATAGATTCAAGGCTACAAGGTATTTGAAACCACATAAATGAATGGGTAAATTTGTAAAATTAAAGTACTTGAGCTCCAAATATTGGAGGCATTCACCTAAAAATAGACATTCTATAACATCTGTTGGACTGCATGTTCATCTTCATCTGTATCTTCACCTCATAAGTTATACCTAGCAGATTAATTTTTTTTACTATTTTTGAAGCTATCAAATGAATCCATTTCTTATCCGATTTGGAAATCTTTCTTTCATATAGCTCCATATCTGGAAAACCGTCCATTGAAATATTAAAGCATTCAACTTGTGAAAAATGGAAGAAATTGATGTTATCAAATGTGTGTATTCTTTCTTTTTCATCTTGAGAGATAATAGAATAAAAAAAACTATGGGCGAATCAAGATGGGGAAGTAAAGTCCAAAGAAATTGCCATCTTCGAGAGAGGACATAACAACGTATTGCATCTTTGAAAGGAATCTTTGAGAGGTTGTGAAAGTAAAATAATTCGCATGAGATACCGCTCAATCCATCCATTCCTTTTCCCATGGTCAGACATAAGCAAAGGTGAAATCCAATCAACAAGGAAGTGGAAGATTAGAATATTAAGGGATTAATATAGCTTGGAAGTGGACGAGTAGAGATATCAATGCATCAATAATTTGTACTAGGAAGGCCTGAATCCCCGGGGACTTAAAAGGTTGTGATTCGAGGATATGAAGGTCTTATCAATCCCACGAAAATCAAATAAGTTGATAAGGTATAATTCTATGGCATGAATACATGTTACATGCTATGTCACAACACTAGGTACTTGGCAACACCATGAATGGTGGTTGTTTTTCTTCTTTAGTGATCAGACACAAGAAAAGGCTGCTAAATCCAATCAATAAGGAAGTGAAAGATGGAAAATACTAATGAATTAATCTAGCCAAGAAGTGGAAAAGTAGAGAGACCGATGGATCAAAGTTGTGTTATGGAAAATCCTGAATCCTTGGGGAATTGAACGATTGTGATTTGAGGATATGAAGGTCTCATCAATACCACCAATATCAAATAAGCTGATAGGAAATAATTATTTATCTTGAATATAGCCTAGGTGGTATATAATAAAACTAGGTCCTTGCAGTAACTTGAATGGTGGTTGTTTTTGTTCTTCAATGTAGTGTATTAGCATGAGCTTCAAAGAGAAGAGATGAGTTATAGGGAGGATGTATGTTTTCCCAATTACTACCATGATTCCTCACATTCCATAGCCTTAAGTTTACTACTAGAGTCTCTACTCCATAACTTCTTTGTGGTGTTGAAAGTGCTCTTCTATTAAGCTACAAAAGGCTCCATCTAACAGTTTATTTTGTGGTCTTAAACAACTCAAATTTTGCTACGTAAATCACAATTTTGTAGCAAGGTTGTTGTTCTTAAGACACTTTCCTTTAGCTACAAAATTTTGTTTTGTAGCAAGGTTATTGTTCTCAATCCGCCTTCCATTAACTACAAAAATATGTTATGTAGCAACACAAATCCTACGACAATGGTGTTAGGAAATTATACTTCCACGCTAAACCTAACAAAAGAGAGGAAGAAATATTTAAGCTAGAAAAAAATGACAAAGAAGACACACAGTACACAAAGATTTTACCGTGTAACCCCAAATGGGAAAACCAACATTCCTTGAGCGTCTTGTGCTCTCTTTTTGTCTTATTCATTCATAATAAAATGTTACATGCCTAACCTTGGTCCACACCTAGGACACGATCGACATCATACCCTCTTGCTTCTACAAGAATAACACTGTGCCAATTCGACTTACATCTACTTGACCAACAACCTTCAACGATTGATCATCTAAATATTAGATTATACAATATTACAACATGCCTTATTTATAGGTTTAATAGTAGGAAAAACACTAAATAAATGCGCCCAAAAATGGTTACATATCCATGCATATCATTGGCTACAAATATTGGGATTTTGTTACAATCGACTTCTAGTCAGATTACCAGTCAACTACTAGCCAACCTTCATTCGGTCTTAAGTCGGTTGTCACACGACCACTTGTAAACCTCTTGTCGGTTGACCTCTTCGACTTGTTGTTGATTACTTTGAATTTGACTTTGCCCGGTCAAACACTTCGGCCTTCGAATTTCACACCCAAACGATCCACCTCGACTAGACTTTCACTGCAAAGAATATAACAACCCAACATTCTCCCACTTGTTGTCTTATTTGCTGAACTAGGAGTTTCCTTAACTTTTGTTCACAGACCCAAGGAAACAATGCACATTGCCTCTATTCACCAAGAGAACTTCACAACACTCGTAGAAAGGGTCAAAGAGTCAATTATATTTTCCATCGTGTCTACTTTATATAGAAACACCTTGTTTCTTTCCACCATGTCTCTTACGAAATGGTATTATAAATCAATATGCTTAGTCTTGGAATGATAAGTTGGGTTCTTTGCCATAAATATTTCATTTTGACTATTGCAACTTATCTTCATAGCTCTCTGCTCAAACCCAATCCCTGAACACAACCGTTACAACCATACTGCTTCTTTTTTTCAATGAGTGGTTGCCATGTATTCAACTTATGTTGTTGACAAGGCTATGACCACCTGTTTCTTACTCATCCAGTTGATTGCTCCACTGAACATATAGAACACATATTCACTGGTCGACCTTCGTCGATCCATATCTCCAGCCTAGTTGGCATCGAGAAATCCATGTACATCTACTTCATTGTCACCTCCAGGTTTTCCTTCATAGCATGTACCATAGTCTTTTGTGTCACACAAATACATCAATACTCTCTTGAAAGTTGTCTAGTGGTCCTTTACAGTTGTCGACATGTATCTACTCAACACTCCCATTACATGGAAATGTTTGGTCATGCAGACCGTCGCATACATTATACTACAAACAACACTTGCACAAGGAACACATGCCATGTCCTCTATTTATTTTTGTGTCTTTGGACATTGTTCAACAATTAGCTTTGCCCCCACAGTAATTGGCACGTTTATAGGTTTGTAATTCTGCATGTTGAAATGCTTCAAAACTGTTTCAATATACTTCTTCTGACTCAACCATATATTTCTAGTTGCTTGATCTCTCTTGATCTCCATTTCTAGAATGAAGTTCGTTGCACCAAGATCCTTCATGATGAACTTGGAGGATAGTTGCCTCTTCACCTCCTTTATTGCATCCATTTTGTTTATGATCAACAACATGTCGTTGACAAACAATTCTACATATATGAAACATCTACCTTCTTCTTTGGAATATATGCAGTGATCAACTTTGCTTCTCACAGATTCCAAACTAAGGATATATGTGTCGAAATTTTGATACCACATCCTTGGTGATTTCTTTAGACCATAAAGGGATCTTTTCAACTTGCACACTAGCTCTTTCTTTCTCTTTACTACAAATCCTTCAAGTTGTTTCATGTAGATTTGTTCTTCTAGTTCCCCATGTAGGAACATTGTCTTCACATTCATCTATTCTATTTCTAGATCAAATGTTGCAGCCAGAGACATTAGTACTCTACTGAAAGTTAATTTTACAATAGGGGAAAAAATATCACTAAAGTCAACTCCTTCGACTTGGGAATATCCTTTTGCTACCAGTTAAGCTTTTTAATTTCGTAACTTGTCCTGCTACGTTCATCTTCTTCTTGAATACCCACTTGCTACCAACATGCTTTCTTCCACTAGGTAATTCGAATAAATCCTATGTCTCATTCTTATGAAAATATTCCATCTATTTGACCATGTCGTCCTTCTAGAGTCTACCCTCTGTCGAGTCGACTGATTCCCTGATCGACTTGGGCTCCTCTTCACATCTAAATGACAATGATAGAGGGTTGTAGGGAGATACATTTTGCATACTATGGTTGGTAAAATGGTTAAATGCATCAATTGTTGTTTGGTCACTAACGAGGAGAAAAAAGTATTTGCATTTCAACAAAGATGCAAATTCAGATCCATTTTGCATTTTGTTTAATGATGGAAATCCTGTTAGCATTCAACATGAACCATTACTATACAAGAAAGTAGCCAGATGCAGTCTTGAACAACTTGATACTTGCTTTGTCACTGATGTGTAAAAACCTCAACTACCATTATAAATGTAATATGTACAAGATGCATTCTTATAGATTGACCACATCGATTCATGTCGTGTCTAGTTGCAGTGATAACTTGTTCGAAGCACTTTTCTCTTTGATAGCCATAGAGTTCGATGCAAAATTGTTTAGACTTTACATTGTGTAATCCTTCTTACTATATATTTAAATTGGGCTTGTAGGCAATACAACAACAATAAAGCATGGGCATATCAATCCTCGGTGAAGGTTGAAGAAGGTCTCACTCGAGACGCTATGAGGATCACATAGACCATCTGGTCTTGTGTTGGGAATGAAGGATTAGACGCAAAAAAATCCATTGAGGATTGCATTTATGTAATTCATTGCTACTTACTTAAAAGATGACAAAACATAATGGAAGTAACACATTCATTCAAACACATATTTAAGACATCATAAGTTAAGAACCAATACAACTTTATTATGATCATCATTCCATCAATAAAAAACATGCATTAAGCAAATCATATATTGAAAGCAATAGGGTCTCGTATTCCCTCAAATAATTCCCAAAGTTACAATACATTGTGTCATGTGTATCCTTCCACACCTTTAACATATGACAGACTCAGACACAAGACTAGACCCATTACAATACTATAGAAGTTCAAAATGAGAGACCGCACTAGCCCTTGAACAATGAACAACTAGTAGTACCACACTAAATCAACCCTTTCTTTGTCATCCTTGCTTCCTTTTTTATCATTCAATGCTCGAAACCTCTATCTCTTTTAGTTCTTCTTCACTGGCTCTACTGTCTAATAGTTGTTGAGGAAAAGGTATGGACTACCTTACTCAATCATTTTTAGATCTTGCCTAGCTAGGACAAGATAGTTGGGAATATCACCCAAAGTTTATAGCCTCAAAAATTTCACTCAATCCACAAGTATCAATTACAAAGGATCAGGGATGATTTTATGATTTATATTTGTAACAATGTAAAAATAAAATTTTAAACAAATCTAGGTGAATGTATACATATTTTACATTATGAGACAGAACAATAATCTGATTTTATTTCATTTCGAGATACAAAATTGTATCTATCTCTTACAAACCCCTATAAGGGTATGGACCAAAGTCAGATTTAGGAGTCTCCGATGGGCACCATACAAAAATACCCTGACAGTGAAGTAAAACTGAAATTAATGATTTGGATCAACTTGCCACAAAATGCTGCCACTTGACTCTGCAAGATATTCTTTATCAACCATGAAATTTAATAAACAAACAAGAGTACACAAACTATCAAGGATAAATCAAACACCTTTAAAACAAGTTGTTGAAAGGTATGATTCAGTTTTGAATCCTGCTGCCTTCAATAATACCCTGTTGTCATCAAGAGGATTAGGTTTTCAAGTAAACTCATAAATGAATGAAAACTAAAGCTATCTCACTAACTAGAGAGCAAACCTTAGTATTGTAGTTCTCCTTCTATTCTCCCTTTGTCTCTTCCTCTCATTGAACCTTTATTCTTTCTCAATAAGTTGAGGTAGTTCAACTACTTTCTTTAGTTAAGTCAAATTAACTTAACTAATTAGTTTGGAAATAAATTATTAATAATAATATATAAATAAGGGTCTAATTAATAATAACTAAATAGGTGGGACCTCTTGTGACTCCCATCACTCTCTTTGCCAATCATCAAATATAAAATACAAAATTAATCGTTTGGATCATATAACACCCTTGTAGTTCACA
The DNA here is from genome assembly GCA_010110895.2 of Picea sitchensis. Taxonomy (NCBI): domain Eukaryota; kingdom Viridiplantae; phylum Streptophyta; class Pinopsida; order Pinales; family Pinaceae; genus Picea; species Picea sitchensis. The sequence goes on along the minus strand of SNQJ01S0009092.1, from coordinate 171,860 downwards.
TGGATATCATTTAAGTTGAATATTTAAATATCAACAAAATTTAAGACCATATCCCAAAAAATAATATATCCATCTTATCCACAAAAATATCCAAAATAAAGATTCTTTTCCAAAATATGTTGAAAATCATTAAATGATGTCTTCATCACTGAATATCATAAAAAAACATTTAAAATCCATATTTTCCGCCGTGTGAGGCATATTTCCTCTTCTCACTGCTGTCTCCTCTTGAATTTTCTTGGGTAGCCCTTGGTTGGTTAGACCCTTGGGGTTGTATTTTGTTGATCACATGGGAGAAATCATATTTTAGGTGGAGACATGAAGACACAAATTTAGAAGACTCTGTGGATGGACTGGAGGGGGAAGCTGTTGCATTTCTGTTATCTAGCACATGTTGCGGGATGTCAATTTTCAGTCTCTTGTTGGCATGCGAAGACTGAACTGGTGAAAGAACATGGGAAATCTGTGCATTAGGATTAATTGGAAGTGGTGGTGGTGGTAATGACAGTGAGACAGTGGGACAACCACGACGGTGAGAAGCAAGCCAATTGACAATTTATTGCCAATTGTCGTTTGCGGGAGGTTCGGGTTGCATCGACACATTTGGGGGAACATGGATGTCGGGAAAATTTTGAGGGTGTTGAAAAGGGGGCCTTTTAGGTCGAGGATGCAATATCCCATGGCCAACCAAATTAAAAAACCCAGCTAGAAAAAACTGGTTCAGTTCTTGCGGATCAACATCAAAGTGAATAGAAAATCGAGGCCTCATATGGCCTCGATGCCAGTTACCCTTGCCTCTATTATTTTGGCCATTGCTCCCCCTGCTGAAAAAACTCATCCTATAGCAATAATTAATCAGTCATGAAGTTATTAATAACCCATACATGGCACTCTACTTAAATAAATAAAGAGTTGGCTCTATAATTTACTACGAGACAGATACAATCCATCCATAAAAATTCCATTTATTAATTGCCACACTAACAAGGAATTGATAGGGTCAATGGGAGTATGGAGGGATTGTATTTAGCGTAAATCGATATCATGGAGGGGGAAGGATTTATGAATACTGTTAAACAATCAATAAAAACAATCAACTGTGTATCCAAACATATCCTTGAATACCAATCATCAATCAACTTCCACATCAGTTCCTCTTTATTTCCATACAGACCTTCCTTAAAAATTGATATCACAGAACAAGGAGTGAACAAGTGAAATTGGGATAATGAGTGGAGTGTATTTTTCAGAAAATGGTATAATGGAAGGGACTCCCATGGATATTGTTCTAATATATCAAACAATGCCATCTTCAATGTCAATTAAAATTCAAAACCCTTTACTGTTTCAAAACTAAAATTCAACACTATGTTTCCAAAAATCCATAACTGGGGTTTCACTTCAAGACTGTTCATTTGCATTTAGAAATTGCATTGCACAATAATCATTTCATAATTTATTTCCCAATAAACATTCAACAGTAATAACACATCTTGTGCACAATAGAGTCGAGGAGACATAGCATCACAAAAATCACAATAATCACAACCAACAATCGAGGAATGGATAGACTGTGGTCCACGATAATAACACCAATACCTTTTAAATCACTGCAGGGTTCCACAAAGTGGCCACAAAAGGGATCCCTGTGTATAACACTATTTCAATTGAAAATTCAAATAACCATGCTTCCAAATTTTCCTTTCATTCTAGTTTACAAGACTCATCCAATGCATATATAATCATTCACATAGGTATTTGTTTTGCATATGGAAACAACACACAGTAAGTTGTATCCTTCAAAAAATGGCTTTGCAACGCTGTCATCACCCAAATATTTCCACAGGACAGACCATATCTCCTTTTAAGCTTATTTAAAAAAAAAGAAGCTTGGCATTCTTTCTATCATTGCAAAGTAACAAATGGATAAAACCCATGACTAAAAAGAGCATGTCAACGTCTCTATTAAAGTCTGTGTTTGCCACCTTCATGATGTTTTTCAAATACAATATTTGATATAAAATCATCAACAGGGACGTGGTATAAGAGGACGAGCTAACCAATGGTTTGAGGGTTTGGCCAAAGGGGTACCTTCAACAATCTGACACTACCACAGAGGTATTCGTTTTGCATATGCAAACAACACACAATAAGTCGTATCCTTCAAAAAATGGCTTTGCAACGTTGTCATCACCCAAATATTTCCACAGGACAGACCATATCTCCTTTTAAGCTTATTTAAAAAAAAAGAAGCTTGGCATTCTTTCTATCATTGCAAAGTAACAAATGGATAAAACCCATGACTAAAAAGAGCATGTCAACGTCTCTATTAAAGTCTGTGTTTKCCACCTTCATGATGTTTTTCAAATACAATATTTGATATAAAATCATCAACAGGGACGTGGTATAAGAGGACGAGCTAACCAATGGTTTGAGGGTTTGGCCAAAGGGGTACCTTCAACAATCTGACACTACCACAGAGGTATTCGTTTTGCATATGCAAACAACACACAATAAGTCGTATCCTTCAAAAAATGGCTTTGCAATGTTGTCATCACCCAAATATTTCCACAGGACAGACCCTATCTTTTTTTAACATTCTTTTAAAAAAAAATAAGCTTGACATTCTTTCTATCATTGCACAGTAACAAATGGATAAAACCCATGACTAAAAATATCACGACAATGCCTCTATTAAATTTTGTGTTTGCCACCTTCATGACGTTTTTCTAATACAATGTTCGATATAAAATCATCAACATGGATGTGGTATAAGAGGGCGAGCTAACCAATGGTTCTAGGGTTTGGCCAAAGGGGTACCTTCAATAGTCTAACACCACCAACAATTTCGAGAGTCACATTTATAGAGCTTATACAAGGGCACGAGTATGATAGCCATGAAATCCACACAATTAAACGACAGGCAAAGTCTAAAATAACCCAAGAACTGTGAACAGTGGTACCATTCTTATCAGACAGAGAGGAACCACCAAAAAAACCCAAAAAGAAGGCAGGCCCGAAAACTTCCCAACAATACCTTCTTTTTCATAGACAAAGCAATGGAGAAAATGTCGTTTTACCAACAGTAGGGGACACCCAAACCATTTTTTAACTGTAAATAATTCACATACAAACGCCACAGAGGCCTATCTTCAACCATCATCCATACACAGTTGGAAATCCATAATCGTAAACTTGGAAATGCATAGAAAGTGAGCAAACTAAATAGCCAACTTTTGACTTAATTAAAGATCAAAGCGAAAAAAATCATGGATGGAGTAGCAAGAAACTTCATACCTGTATGAAAAACTTCCCAATGAGAATTGACCAAGTCTGTATACCTCTTCCACAACCGAACAAAGTGGAGTAACAACAACCAACAAAAGACCAAATGCGAAATGGCTAGGGTGGCAGGATCGAGGTATGTTAGAGCGACGTGCATTTACTGCACGTCGTATCTACACTTACAAATTCATCCATAGCTAGTACGAACAAGCTAACCATACAAATCATCAACCACTAACTCTAAATCAATTTAATGCAAGTCAAGTACACCATATTTTACTAATGTTTCAACTTACAATGCACCAACCTTTGTCAAGACCATAATGTAACATACATCAAAACTTGCTAGGGATACTATGTCCCAACCTTTAGACTTCCAATTTAAACAATGCGCACAACCCTCATAGCATGAAATCAAGGTAATCACCATATCACATACCATATGTAAATTGAAAACTGGAGTGTAAATTCTTCGTAAAATTAATTGTAGCATAGTAATACTTGTGAGAGATAATTAAGAAACAACATTTCCTCTTTAGTCACCTTGCCCATAACATCCTGTAATCAATTGTTTCGATAAGGATTTAAAACAAATAAATTGTAGAGCTCATATCTCAGCCAACTCATAAGCACATAAAGCATAAGTGTCGTCTCTTCATCATAGTCGCACAAGTCACTCAAGGGGTCCCACCTATTAGTATATTATTAAATATAATTAAATAATAAGGTGTTGCAACCATTTGCAAGTAGGTACCCTATGTTGCGCTTTTGGGTGTCAACAAACTGGAGACTCCACAGGTAAATCTATTTCCAACATATTAAGAACTTAGAATGTTGGGTTTCGCAGACTGGTGAACATATATCAAAGAATTATTGACCATAATGATTATGTAACAAGGGGAAAAAGATGGTTTAACGGAAATAATGAGACAGGATTTTGGGAATAACTCATGAAAAGTGGTACGTATGAGGGGCTTTGGTCCTGTATGCATAACATTCGATCAATGATAGTAAAAAGCGTTTCTTCGTGCTTTAAGGAGAAATTTTCTGATATGCTCTTTTGAATCTCAGGATGGAGGGAAGAAAGGGATAGCAGAGAATAGGGAAGAATACCAAATCGTCTATCCTACAACAATACTGAAACCAAAAAGAATTTTCAACGATGTCTAAAAGGAGGACATCATGAAAACTGTGTAAACTTTATTGTTATTGATCAACAATAATTACAAAATGGCATTGTTGTGGAAAACTGATCCAAAATTTATTTTTGATAAACATAAAATAAAACAACAGAAAATGAAACTGCAAAAAATAAAAATTAAATTAGACATAGCGAAATAACACAGTAAAACAAAAAGCTATATACAACAGTGATTTCCACATGGCGTTTATCAATCAAGCTCCTTCCACATAATGTTTCAAATGGGAACCATTGGTACTATAAGAAAACAATCGCTCTTCCAAATCCTTTAAAAGGTAAGAGTTTGCGCCTAGGACAAAAACGATTTTGAAAGGACCTAGCCATAATTTCCGAAACTTCAAATGTCTTCCTCTGTCAGCATGGGTTGAGTCCTAAAGTAAGAATTTCTCACCTACCTTAAATTTGATTTTTTTGCGTGCTTGTTAAAATATTTCTTTACAGTTTGTTGTCTTCTCTTTATGTTTTCCAAGGCAAACATTCTTTGTTCTTCTAAGGCTAATAGGGCATTTATTCTTTGAGGGACATTGGAAGAATTTAATTCTTCAATCTGTAGCATCAACCGTATAGAAGAAAGTTCCAACTCAGTAGGCAGAATGGCTTCTTGACCATAAACAAGATGAAAGGGGGTGCAACCTGTGCTTACCTTTTTGGTAGTGTGATCTGCCCAAAGGGTGTAAGTGAGGAGGGTGTGCCATTGACGAGGCTTATCTTTGATGAGCCTTTTTATGATCCTAACCAGATTTTTGTTAATATACTTGGCTTTCCCATTTCCTTGAGGGTAATAAGCTAATGAGGTGAAATGTTTGACTCCTAATTTGACTAGGAATTGAGTCAATTTTGTGGAAATGAAAGTGAGACCATTGTTTGTAATAATCTCTAAAGGAATGCCAAATCTGGAGAAGATATTAGTTTCCAAGAAAGAAATTACTTGTTCATCCTATGCGTGTCTGAGAGGGACAAATTCAGTCCACTTAGTGAAATAATTAGTGGCTGTCAAAAGGAAACTCTGCCCTGCGGAAAACGAAGGATTAATACGACCAATAAATTCTAGGCCTCATTTAGAAAAAGGAAAATACGAGAGGACATGTTGTAAAGGCATGGAAAAAAGACGCTCTTTCCCAGTGAATTTTTGGCACTTGTCACAAGATATCGCGAATTTATAAGAATCTCGAAAAATTGAAGGCCAATAATAACCATTTCTTATGATTTTAAAAGCAGTATGTTTAGCAGAAAAGTGGCCACCAACATGAATAACGGAATCTGAAGATCCATGAGTTTCATGTAACAATTTATGTGCTTCCTCATCATTCACACATCGAAGTAATATACCATCAGCAGACCTTCCGAACAAAAGGTATCCTAAAATAATATACCTGGAAGATTCAAGGTGGAGTCTTCTCCTCTGATGAGGATCTAAGTCATCTGGGCATTTATGATATTGCAAGTAATACACCAATTTTTTATACCAGGGGTGTTCAACAAAAGAAAGGGTTTGATTCTCAATATAAAACAGTGTTGAAAGAGGATTTTCCCGATCGTTCAATTTCTTCACTTGCTTCACCACGTCGAGCTAAGTGAAGGGCTAAGTCTCGTCCCTTAATTGTTTTCAAAGTCATGATGTTTAAATCATGCTCCTAGATTTTGGCAAGCCAATGTGCAAGCTTCCCTGAAAGATAAGTTTGTGAAAGAAGAAACTTGACAACAGGTAAAGGGACTTTTACCTACGTATGTTTGCCTAGAATAAAGTGGCGAAATTTCTCTACAACCTTAACAAGATCAAACACATGTTTCTCAATATAAGTGTACTTGAATTCATCGTTTGATAAACTTTGGCTCATGTAAGCTACAAGTTTTTCATTGTTTTGGTCATCACTTTGTATGAGAATGGCATAAATTGCTTCCTTAGTGGCATTAGTGTATATGATAAAATATTTCTTAAGATCCGGTTTCGCCAGAATCGGTGCTGAGCTAATTGCTCTCTTAATCCTAACGAAGGCATTTTCGACATCATCTGTCCAAGAAAAAGAGCGATCTTGCTTTAGAATATTATGAATTGGTTTAACCATTAAGGCAAAATCAGGAACAAACCTACGAATGAAGTTGATAATTCCCATAAAGGCTTGGACCTCCCTTTTGGAAGTGGGGGCAGAAAGGTTCAGAATAACAACAATCCTTTCGGGATCTATGCTTATATCTGAATCAGAAATGATATGTCCAAGGAGCTTGCCCTTAGTAACGCCAAAAATATATTTAGAAGGATTTAAAGAAATACCAAATTTTCTGCATCACATGAGAACTTTTCTAAGATGACCAAAGTGATCCAATCGATTCTTTGAATGGACAGTCAAATCATCAAGATAAACTTAAATAATCTTACCAATCAGATTGTCAAAAGCTATTTGCATAGCTCTCTAGAAAGTGGCACTTGCATTAGACAAGCCAAAAGGCACGCGTTCATAAGCAAATGTGCCCCAGCGTGTAGTAAAGGTGGTTTTGTATCGACCAATCCTTTTTACCTTGATTTGATTATATCCAAAAAAACCATCAAGTAAGGACATCATTTGTGACCCTGCAAGTTGTTGCAAAATCATTTACATATTAGGGAGAGGAAAATGATTTTTAACGCTTGCTCTATTCAATGCACGAAAATCAACGCATAATCAAATTTGACTAGTTGTCTTCCTATCAGGAACTAAATTTGAAACCCACTCAGAATATTTAACTAGGAATATTATACCAACCTTCAAAAATTTTCTAGCTCCTTTCTAATAGTAGCTTCTAGCGCAAGGTTAATGGGTTGTTGTTTTTTCCTAACTGGTTTTATCCATTCCTTGATAGGAATGGCATGTTGTATAAGAGCAAGATCAAAACCATGAAGATCCTCGTATGACCATGCAAAAACATCTTGAAATTCACGTAGTAGTTCTGTGAATTTTGCCTTTTCTTCGTCGGAACATTGGGACCTAGTTTAACCATCTTTGGAGATTCGGATTGCCTAAGGTTCAAGGAAATGGTATCACCCACTTTCCTTTTCGACTCCTCTTCCCTTTGTATCTCTTTGCTGCCTACATCACTCAACGAAAATGAACTCTTGAGAGGAGTCAAGCCTTTTGGAAATTTGTTTTCTTCCATAGATATGATTTCCTTAGGCTTAAATGGTTCATTTTGTATGAAAGCACATATACCTTCATCATTACGGAAAACCTACCACAACTCTACATTATCAGGAATGTGAGGACGATATAAGGATTGAAATGTAGAATCAGGCCTTTGAGGTAGAAATTGTCGAGTAGGATATGCCACAAATAAACGTAACCTATTAGCCATTGAATTAAGTTCCCTCTTAACATGAGTGATATTAAATGATAACAGTTTCGAGATAAGCATCCAAAAAAATTGGGTATAACGTTTCATCAACTTACAACTAGGAGAATAGATTTTATGCACAAGGTTCACATAAAGTTCAGAATCACCAAAAACTGTAAGGTGGCCGCAACCGAGGTTATAAGAATTTTTTATGCCTAGAAGTAAGGCTTCAAACTCAATGAAATTGTTTGTGCAAGAAAACTCTAACCTATAAGAAAAATTGTGAATTTTACCTATAGGTGAGTATAAGATAATGCCGGCTCCGTTACCTTCGTTTGAGCATGAGCCATCGAAATGCATGTGTCACATACCATCTTTCAAATCAATTTGTTCCAGAGTAGTGTCACCCTCATCAACAAAGATAGAGTACACTCCTAAGTCTTCCTTAAGATAGTTTACATTCGTTGAGGAATGCTTTCTATGTATGGTGAAATTCTTCCTTCTCTTAGGACTATAATATTATTTCCATTCCGGGGAACGAACAAGTGTGTTCTATTAAGCGAAATATATCCACATGTTAGGCCTTGCTGGTCTCTTCCTAAGATAATAAAATAGTTGCTTACTGGCATGTCGATTACTTGGATGTTGAGGGTTGTCCTTATTTCAGGATGTTCACATAGAAGTTACATCTTTGATTTCACCTATAGTTGACTGTTGCAAACTATTATAGGAGAGCATGTTTCTAGAATTTTTTTTCAATACATGATAAGCGCAGCTCTTCCATGATGATTTTTGACATTACGCTTGGACACAAACTGCCATCGATTAGGAAACAATGGGCTATCTTATCCATAATTTTTACAGAAATAAAAAAAGGAGGGTTCTTTATAGGGTGTCTAAAATTATTTACACCTATCTTATTTACAATGGGATCCTCTTGTTTTGTCTCTTCAAAAAGATTGGCTATGATGGAAGCTTTTCCTTCAATAAAATTCTTGAGATGCTTTTGTTTTTTGGGGATGGAAACCATGTCCAAAAGAGCAGCATCGACCTTGATATTAGACAATTGGTTAAGGATGTTATACTTGAAAGAGGGAAGAGGGGAAACAACTCCTTGAATTTAGGGAATTTTGACAGTTTGTACATTAGTACCTTATGAAGATGAGGTTGGAGTGGAAGAAGTACGAGGAGGATCGTATTTCCCTTTAAGATCATAAGATTTGTTCATAGTATTTATTATCATAACATCTTCCGGTTCTGCCCAATCTAGAACAACGATAGTGGTTTCACGCTTCTTGCCAAATATTTTATCTCTAGCATTCTTCTTAACTTCACAAGTATTTTCTTCATAATTTTCTTCGCAGAAGTTACACCAACTGCGAGACATAATGACTTTGGGCTGAAAAGTGTTCTCATTTGTATTCCTAAAAGACGATGAGGAAGAAGAAGATTCCCCAGGAATAAGTGAGGGAACATTCCCCTTTCGTTCATAGGATATCATCCGATTGTTCATATCTTGCACAAGTTGTAGGAGGGCACACATATATGTTTGTTTGACTAAGTCTCCTTTAGGGAGACATGTTCTTTCAAGTTTCTCTTCGTACTCCAGGCAAGTGTGGAGAGAAGAGACAAGATTGTCAATATCCTTTTCTTCGAGCCTATGATGATACAAAGAGGGAAGATCATTATAATAATGCATGTAAGCGACTTGATTTTGGGGGTGGATTAGTTTAGGGATTTGATTGTACAATTTGGTGAAGCGAAGGTTAACAGACTTAATAGTCTCACCATCTTTGTAAGAAATTTTACTATATTTCCTTAACTGTTCGGCCAGGCTCTTGGATTTTCCGTAAGTGGAATTGAACCAATAAACCAAGTCTTCCCAAGTGGAAAGGATTTTTTTAGGGAGATCAAAAAAATAAGCTGTTGCTCTTCCTTCAAGGGAGTTGAAAAATAAGCGCATGCATGTATTGTTATTGTTAGCCCCGATATTATGACAAGCATTAGAAAATTCCACTAGCTATGCATTTGTAGACAAAATATTATTCCTCGAGAACTTAGGAATATGCTCTTTAAACTTGGGTAAAAAACGAGTAGCAGGTGCTAGATTCAAAGGAGAAGATACATGCCATGGGGTGGTCGTAGCATCTTCCTCAAACTAAAAAAGCCCGCATTTCTTAATAACTTTAGCAGGGTTGGTAGCAGATTGGATAGGAACTTGATGACTATATAGACTACCAATTACCGATGAGGCTGAAGGTTGGGATGATGAAGCACCTCCAGTACCACTAGCACCACCTGCATACATCATTTTGAAAGTGATGGGTAAGGGTGAAAAAGGTGAGTTGGTAGAATCAAACAAAGTCCTCCTTAGAGTGATTTCTTGGGTCGAAAAAATGGATTTCTTCCTTCCTATTTCAATGATAGGAGTAGCTTCAGGGGACAATCCTCTTCTTCTTCTAGAAATGTGAGGATTTGAGGACATGAAGAAGACCAAATACTTAGGAAAAGGGAGGTTACTGTTGATTTCTAAGATTCCTTTGCATGGCTTCCCTACATTCACAGATACTTATATCTTGTTCAACTACTTCCCAAGAGCATTCATACTCAACCCGGGTACTAGCAGTTTCTAGAATAATATTGAATAAGGTCAAGTCAATGCTAGTCTGGTCTTTAAGACTATGTTCAATATTAGGCTGCCTTGTAGAAGGTACTGTCATGAGAAAAATCAGTCAAAGAGTATTCGAATAAAACATAAAGATTCAAAGATAATCGTGAATACAATCAACGAGAGAGATATGGAATATCTCCCCAGTATGGCTGCCAAATAAATGTTGAGTACAATGTATGGAATACCTTACTCAATCATTTTCAGATCTTGCCTAGCTAGGACAAGATAGTTGGGAATGTCACCCGGGGTTTATAGCCTCAAAACTTTCACTCAATCCACATGTATCAATTACAAAGGATTAGGACTGATTTTATGATTTATATTTGTAACAATGTAAAAATAAAATTTTAAACAAAACTAGGTGAATGTATACAGATTTTACATTGAAGTAAACTTGGAGACAAAAACGAAAGGAAGAGCCAAGTCATGAAAACACATGTATGAGATAGAACAATAATCTGATTTTATTTCATTCTGAGATACAAAACTGTATCTCTCTTTCACAAACCTCTGCGGGGGTATGGACCAAAGTCAGATTTAGGAGTCTCCGATGAGCACCATACAAAAATACCCTGACAACGAAATACAAATGAAACTAATGATTTGGATCAACTTGCCATAAAATGTTGCCACTTGACTCTGCAAGATATTCTTTATCAACCATGATAATTAATTCATAAACAAACAAGAGTATACAGACTATCAAGGATAAATCAAACACCTTTAAAACAAGTTGTAGAAAGGTATGATTCAGTTTTGATTCCTGCTACCTTCAATAAGGCCTTGTTATCATAAGGAGGATTATGCTTTCAAGTAAACTCAGAAATTAATGAAAACTGAAGCTATCTCACTAACTAGAGAGAAAACCTTAGTATTGTAGTTCTCCTTCTATTCTCCCCTTGTATCTTCCTCTCATTGAACCTTTATTCTTTCTCAATAAGTTGAGGTAGTTCACCTACTTTATTTAGTTAAGTCAAATTAACTTAACTAATTAGTTTGTGAAGAAATAATTAATAATAATATATAAATAAGGGTCTAATTAATAATAACTAAATAGGTGGGACCCCTTGTGACTCCCATCATTCTCTTTGCCAATCATCAAATATAAAATACAAAATTAATAATTTGGATCATATAACACCCTTGTAGCTCCCATGGATATCATTTAAGTCGAATATTTAAATATCAACAAAACTTAAGACCATATCCCAAAAAATAATATATCCATTTTATCCACAAAAATATCCAAAATAAAGCTTGTTGTCCAAAATATGTTGAAAATCATTAAACGTTGTCTTCATCACTGAATATCATAAAAAAACATTTAAAATCCATATTTGTTGTTGTGTGAGACATATTTCCTCTTCTCACTATTGTCTCCTTTTGAATTTTCTGGGGTAGCCCTTGGTTGGTTAGACCCTTGGGGCTGTGTTATC